>JAECUM010018290.1:0-22956 GCA_016617855.1 Megalonaias nervosa
TATATATATATTAAATTAGTATTTATCCTAGTTGGACGGATAAAATATATTGAGGAAACGAAGGAAACGAATCATGTATAAATGGGTAATATTCTCCTTTATAATTATGACATTGCCTTTTCTTTCGTGAGTTTTTAATCGACTGCTCTTTTACACGAACTATTACAGGCATGATTGCATTGTAGGACCGCCCCAGACAGGCCTGCGATGAAGATGGTCATTCAAGACCGCCTTAGATCGGCCTGAGATAAAAAGGGTCATGTAGGGCCGTCTCAGACACGACAAGAATGAAAAGGATCTTGTAGGACCGCCTCAGACAGGCCCAGAATGAGGAGGGTCATACAGGACCGCCTCAGACCGGACTGGGATGAAAAGGGTCATGTAGGACTGTCTCAGACAGGCCAAGGATGAAGAGGGACTTGTAGGACTGCCTTAGACGGGTCAAGAATGAAGTCATGTTGGACTGCCTCAGGCAGGCCAGGAATGAAAACGGTCATGTCGGGCCGACTCAGACAGGTCAAGAATGAAGTGGGTTATGTAGAACCGTCTCAAACATGCAAAGGATGTAGAGGGTCTAATATGACTGCCCCAGACAGGCCTGGGATGAAGAGAGTTATGTTGGACCGCCTCAGACAGGCCCGGGATGAAGAGAGTTATGTTGGACCGCCTCAGACAGGCCCGGGATGAAGAGAGTTATGTTGGACCGCCTCAGACAGGCCCGGGATGAAGAGAGTTATGTTGGACCGCCTCAGACAGGCCCGGGATGAAGAGAGTTATGTTGGACCGCCTCAGACAGGCCCGGGATGAAGAGAGTTATGTTGGACCGCCTCAGACAGGCCCGGGATGAAGAGAGTTATGTTGGACCGCCTCAGACAGGCCCGGGATGAAGAGAGTTATGTTGGACCGCCTCAGACAGGCCCGGGATGAAGAGAGTTATGTTGGACCGCCTCAGACAGGCCCGGGATGAAGAGAGTTATGTTGGACCGCCTCAGACAGGCCCGGGATGAAGAGAGTTATGTTGGACCGCCTCAGACAGGCCCGGGATGAAGAGAATTATGTTGGACCGCCTCAGACAGGCCTGGGATGAACAGGGTCATTTAATAAAATTTCTCTAAATGTGACTATAAACCATGTAAGTTCAGTACCCCAGAATTTTCAAGAAATGCTTCTGTGACAACTGTAATGCTATTTTAATGGTAGGAGTTTACCATTAAGGTGTTGAACATTGGTGTTAAATTTATTAACGTCTGCTATGAAAAAGTTCAGTTGGAAACAGCTACTATATAGGAATCCTCTGGTGAAATTAAATGCAACAAAAGTACTATGCGGTTTTGTTTGAAAATATTTTCGAATTTATTTGATCAAAATATACGTTTAAAATTAAAATGTTCAAAATTATTTCCCAAGTCAAAATTAGTTTGTAACATGATGGTGCAGTTAAATATACATTTCAGTACGTGCATTAGTTTTCAATAAACATGCACTAAGATATATTCAGCCTTATGATCACGTTACATTACAGTGGAAGATTTTATATAGACATTTGTAATGGATGTGTGAACAATAAGAGAGAGAGAGAGAGAGAGAGAGAGAGAGATTTTAGACTTTTAGACTCAGGTGTACAAAATGTAAATGCTTTGTTATATGTAACAGTCATGTCGTTACGGATATATTATATATATACTTATATATATATATTAACATACCTTAGGCACATACATTATATGCACATATATACAACACCTATATATATATATATATATATAAACTACAGTATTTCAAGATCAAAGTAAAGACTGATTGCAACAAAGTTACAGGTGCTAACCATGCCATCTCTCCACAAACCTAAAGAATGCTTTCTTCCCAAACGAGAACAAAGCGGTAGGTTCTCATACTTCGAGTCCAAATAACCCATCTACTGGTTTCTTAAGAAAGAAGGAGAGTGTATTTGTAGATAAACAAAAGAAGTCCATTAAGAAACGCAAAGTCCTGACGGCTGTAGTTGGTAGAAAGCATACAACAGAGGATAAAATTGTGTAGGAAATAACAGGATATCTTCATAGGAAATCATCAACAGAAAAAGAGGAAATGTTGATAACGGAAAAACGCTGAATCCCAAGGAATCGTAACTATCTGAGGGTTCCAAACAGTCAAGGAAAAAAAATAAAGCTTACATCCTTTTTTAAGATCCAGTCAAACGGTGTTAATATGACTAGTCCATCGGTAATATCAGCACGGGAACTGGAAGAAAGACTGAGCTTGTAGAGATAACAAGCCCTGCTATGTATGCAAACAAGAACAGCCCGATGGCATGAAAGACAGTGATTACATTGAGTTCATCAGTTGGAAACAATGGTCTGTTCAAGTTTGCAATCACGGAATTCATTTGATGTATTGCACCTAAGTAAAAGGAATGACGTTGTCTCTGTCATCCAGAACTGCCAAGGAAAACCATGGTGTAGAGATTTTGAAAGAAGTTTTCACCTGTGTACATACCTAATTTCGAAGTTAACAGTCAATTTTCTTTTTGAACCAGTTTAAAAAGTGATTCATCTCAATTTGTTACTTCTGTGTTAACAAAAACTAAACAGAATTATTTATAAAAAAAAATATTTTAAAAAATAAAATATTGGTTCAGATTATGTCGACTAATTGTTATTTGCGCCATTTTGTCTCACACTGAGACATTTTGTCTCACCATACATTTATTTTCTCATCACGCCGATGACCGCTCCGACACAAGTACTGTCATAAACAAGGTAATAGAACATATGTACTCATCAATACCTTCTCACGGAACAAATGTCTGCGTAGCACCGGGTTGGAGAGGGGTGGGGGGTCACGTGTCCCGTGTCCCCTAGTCATGGCTCCCCGATTGTCGTGGATAAAATTACACGTGTTTAAATAACCAAAAAGGTCTCAACCGTCTGTTATTTAGCCTAACATAGCTATAATAATTATACACATATCAAGGACGGTTTCATGCCTGATTTTAGGGTGTATTTCCAGATCTATATGGTCAACCTTCCTCTTTCCATCTTACGTTCCCCGGGCCCACCAGAGATTTAATCCGGCCCTGTGTCAGTGGTCATGAATAGTTTGAAGGTTTTGATTTTAATTGCAGGTATAATGATGGTTCAAAGTGTAAGGAACTTTTTAATAAAACTTACATTGTTTACAAATAATTCCTCGAGTTCTTCGCAAGGTTTCTGAAACTGATACCGCGAGGATACTGAAATGTACCTACATACTTCAAGTTATACCTCGTCCACAAATGTGCACATACTTTATTGGCATTGATTCTGTCATATATATTTCTCAGCGCGTTTACATTATCTTCAAGGAATATTATTCTTCAAGAAATGAAACAAACTGAATAATCATCATTCAAAACATGAAATAATCTGTACCAAAGGCCTATATGACCTGAATGACTTGAACTCATTTTGGTTGTTTACCGCCAAGCGCGAGTCTAGTAAACATTATCGTAAACGATTGTATCGTTGAAAGAAGCAGCAGAGAGGCTGGACAGACCAAGTTTTTGGACCGAAATAAAACTTCCTACGGAGGGTAAAAAATACAATCGTCAATAACGCTAAACGAAACTTCTAACCGACCGAGACTTTTCTAATTGGGTTAGCTCATTCTGTTACTTTGTCGCTGACGTTTTATTTTAAATTTTATGAGTGTTCGTTTTACTCGTCGTCCACTTCGAGGTCGACAGCTTCTCTGCTGCTGTAAATTAAATCATTATTATATCAATAATGATTGGAGAACCACACTCAGCTAGACTAGCTCGAAAACGACTAGAGGCAATTAAGAAGTATCTTCCCGTCCGTGATTCTGTCAAGCAACAACTACAAGCACGGCAGGAGTCTCAGGTGGAATTTGCAGAAGGTGCAGAACAATTATTTAAACCAATTGTCGAACCAACAAAGAAAATTGTTAAAGCAACTGAGGCAACACAAAAAGCTCTTGAGGCATTGCCTGTTGATATTGCTGGGCGTCTTCAACCTCCTCAACTGCCACCCGGGCAACCTCCTCAATCACCACCTGAAGATCAGCAACAACCTCTTCCAAGAATTAGAACTAGTATTTCAGATAAATTCACACCTGAAGGTCTTGCCGCTATCAGAGACAAAGACCGAGTAATGGATATTGCCGCGTATGGATATTATGAAAGAGAAAAATATGTAAAACCCGAATATGTAAAAACTATGAGATCTGTCGATTGGATTAGGGATGTATATCGCATCGCTACTTATACTCCTCAAATCAGAACAGAGAGAGATATTAATCAGTTTGATATTTTTAACCGGGCACGTAGATGAGTATATTGAACAAATAAAACAAGCAAGAGAACAAAGAGAAGAAGAAATGAATTCAAAACTTGAAAATGCTATACAATCAAGAAAACAAATAGAAAAAGAAGATTTGGAATTACGTTTACCAAGAGAACCGAGATCTCAACGACAGAGACAACCATCACCTGACCCCGGTGCAACTGGAAGTGGTATTGCTACTCAAGAAAATGTGGTCTTATTACTTCATGTCCCGATAATATCCTTGCCGACGTGGACAGATTAGAAATTCTGATTGGCGGAAAAGGAGCTGGTAATAATTCCCCAGAAATTATTAATGAGATAACATCGATTTGTCAACGATTATTTACAGGTGGTATCATGGACATTAATGTTTATCGGGCTCTCATCGATGAAATCGTTGATGATTACCACAGTGATTAAGGGTATTCAATTAGATCAGTGCAAAGAAAATAAGATGATCATACATAATGCTCAGCGTGGACCGACCATGGACAGGGTGATAAATTCACGATTACCAACCTATAAAGCGCTCAACGGCGATGGACTCGGTGATGCTGTCCAGGGTCTATTCAGAAGGTTAGCCCCAAAAGCAATACCGATTGTAAAGCAACTGGGTATGAAAGCTATTGACGTTGTTCGTGAAAAAGGTATTGGTGCTGTTGGTGATGTTGCCGGTAAAGCATTCCCAGTACTCAAAGACAGACTAGCGCGATTAATACGACGAAAGCCGCAATCAGTAAAATTACCCAGCACTGAGGTAATGCCTGCGAGTGTTAGTAAAATAATAAATCAAGCTGCAAATCAAAAACTAGCAGAGTTAGCTGCAAATACCATCGGCATTGATAAAGAAAAAAAATATAACCTCTAGTCTGATAGCAGGAAGTGGTCTTCGTGTTAGAAAAACAAAATAATAATAAAAATGTTCAACCGTGTACCTGATCCCGCATTCGACGTGGACGCACCAGTACTCAAGTATGAATCTGAGCGCGATTATCAATATTATTCTTATGACGCACGAGAGCCAAATCAGCGTGGGCGAATTGAGCTGCAAGTTCAGGATGCAAGTAAATATTTCTTACCCGCTGAAGCATTTACTGAAGTAGAAGGTGAAATTTTTAAAACAGATAATACTGAATATGCAGCTGATGTTAGAGTTGGTTTTGTTAATAATGGTATTATGGCGTTATTCAACAGTGCTACATATATGATTATAGGAAGAAACATTGAAATATGCCAGAATGACGTCGATGTTGCCACGACGATATTAGGTCTAGCAAGATATTACGATGATTATTCAAGATCAGCTGGTCCATCAATGATGTTTGTGAAGGATACTTCTGACCACCCTGACAACAAGCAGTATAATATAAGAATACCAAGAAACTTCGCCGACAACGCTGACGCTGATGTGTGGCCGGTGGTTCATGGTGCTAATCCAGAATTCAACTTAGGATTTGCAGCACGTCGATCAATGCTGAATGGCGGAAGAAGAATATTTTCGTGTGCAATTCCACTATCACATATCTTTGGATTTTGCAGAAATGTCAGAAAGGTTGTTTTCGGAGCCAAGCATACAGTTGTATGAAAAGCCACAGACGATGATGCAATCTGGCGCCCTGTCGGTGATGCAGGTAAAGTAATACTGACAAAACTTTCTTTGTGGATGCCAGTAATGACTCCATCGATCGCTGAAGAACAACATCTACTCTCTTTTATGGAACAAGGCGGTAAATCGACATTATCATGGTTGACTATGACCACAGATGCTATTCAAAGCAATATTGATGGTTTATTCACATGGCAGATAGCATCACAACAAGGTATCTCTGTACCGCGACATATATTTATTGCGCTCCAAGATAATGCACGAGTAAACTCACAGTTGCGTACCACAATGATATTTGACCCGCTTGGAGTTAGTGAAGTTTCTTTGAAGATAGATATACATCAAGAACCATCTGACGAAGTATAATTGAACTTTGAAAATAATCATGTTGCACGCGGGTATCATCGTTTGATGACATTTATGGGGAGTGATCAAAATGTTGATTCTGGTTTACAAATATCACAGCTAGATTTTACAATGCTGTATCCAGTCTATTATTTTTCACTGGAACACTTGGATTTATTCAGACAATCTGTCGTTGATATACACGTTCGAGCTCGTGTGGCAAGAGGAGCAATTGCTAATTACAGAGCAATCGCTGTTATACTCAGCGATAAAACAATGCTACTTGAAGGTGTTGGTGGACGAATGAGAGTCATTGATGCCCCAGTAGAAAACATGTAATTAGATCGCTCATGATAATTATAATGTCATATCATCAAGTCAACGTCAGTCTGACTCCTGGTCAGATTAAAAAAACTGCAATCAGTATCAAAAGAAAATTGTGGAGTAAAAATATCGCTAAAAAAAGAACAAATCACAGATGGCTCAAATAAACTATCACTGACAGAACGTCAACTTAGGAACTTCAGTAAAGCCAAACAATCAAAGACCGGCATACGACTTAATCTTTTTGCGGGTGCCGTTAAAGATATTGCTAAGACGGGTGGTATATTTGCACTTCTTGCTGCGTTACCGGCAATAATCGCCGCTGAAGCTCCAGCTGTTGCAAAAGCTGCTTCGTTAGGTGCTGTTGGAACTGGTGCTGGAATGGCACTAAAGAAAGCAACAGGACAAGGAATAAAAACCTCCAAAAAAAAGGGAAAGGGTCAAAGACTGCCAGGAACTTAACCGTGGTACGAAAAAGGTTTAAGGCTCCCGGGACACTTCGTTGATCATTCCTGTGTCCAATTTTGATTTACTTGATGCTGCTGCGCGATTAAACATAAAAAAACTTCAGAGGTGTTTTGATGCGTTATCAGTTACCGCATAAACCAAACAGTGTTGAAACTGGTATTATTAATCTCCTTAAAAGCTCTGGTCTAGGTACTCATTGGGTTGCATACGCGATTGATCCACGTGGAATTGTTTATTTTGACTCGTATGGGTTAGCACCACCAAAAGAATTTTTAAAATATATTAGCAACATGTAAAGTATTCCAATCTGGTATTCAGCATTACCAACACAGACAATAACTGATCCGCTAATATGTGGCCGTGAAGTACTCGCCGTGCTCGATGCTGTATCAAAATCGTCAATGCATCCTCATAAAGTTGTGCACGAGTATACATCGTCGTCGACGTTTTAAACAGATCTTAAAGTATAATGGTAGATATTTACGGAAGATCAGCTAAGACTAAAACCCAGCAAGGTGATTTATCTAAGTATGCAACTCTTGATCAACTCAGGAATGAAATCGATGATCTTTTAGATCTTGCAAGCGTAGATAGCAATGAAGTCGTTATTTTTTCAGGATAAAAAAGGACGATTAAAATCGAGTAACATCCAGTTAACAAACATCCTTGTACGAATTACAAACGCGCTCAAAGACAATATTGTTGTATTTGATGAAAATGGTAGAATACAAGACTCTGGAAATTCAATCAACAATTATGCATAGAAAACCGGCGATATTTATACTGGTTACATTGTCATACCCACTGACGCTGCAACAAAAAATATGTCGATGATCAAGAATCCAAGTTCATATCAGTTAACGATGGTATGATGCGTGCATTTCTCGACATGAACAACAATGGAATTAATAATCTCAGAACACCAGAATCAGATTTCGACGCTGCAACCAAACAACACATCGACGATAGCAACGTCCCGATGACAACATCGTTGACGACAATCAACGATGGAATGAACACACTCAAAACTGACTTTTCCAATCACGTACAAACGTTTCTGAATTTTCGTAGAAACGTAAACAGAGCCATTAATGAATGTTTTGGAAGTCCAGCAGTTGTTGACATAAAACTCTCCGAAATTAACACAAGACTCAACGATTTTTCCAACTGCAATTCCTGCCAGCGAGATCTCGCTTGCACAATTACGAGTTTATTATAGCTGGCCAAATATTAGATCAAAATCATTCGGTGGATTATAGTCAAATAACTCATTAGTATTTGCAAATAAAAATAAACCAGATGGAACTCCAGATTGGCAAGTTGTAACTATACCTACGGGCAGTTATCAAATAGAACAGATCAATGAGGAATTCCAGCGCAGAATCAAATCTATCACACTAAAAGAATCCAAGATAGCTATCACTGTTCACGAACCAACATTATCATCCGCGATTGAAATTTCTACGCCAGATTACGCCGTAGATATATATCAGTCATCAATCAGAACTGTGCTGGGATGGTCTGAAATTCCACCGGTTTATCAAGGACCACCAGAACCAACCCGGGATGAATTTCTTACAACGGAAAAAAGTATAAAGACCCAAAATGTCAACAAAAATATCCAAATATATTTAAACTTGACGGGGGTTATTTTATCGTTGATCGTGAAAAAATTCCTGATTTAGGTATTTTTTGTTTAAACGCAGCAACGGTAACAAAATTGTCAATGTGGAGTTATTAAATCACTCGGCGATGCACTCGTAGCTGAATACAATAAAATGTATAGAAATTTATTTAACTTATACATATCTTTAGCACAAGATTACAACGATGATACAAAGCAGCAATTCATCAAGGTTATCCAGCATCTAAAACGGGATCAGGTCAGATATATATTACACCAGCAAGTTTATCATCGAAAATATAAAATTCGACGACGATATTGAAAAAATATATCAAGAACATTACCGGGTTAATTTTAACGATCCAAATACGTTTTTATCAGAATTTTATTCTTCCGAGCTAAATTCACCAAATAAAACAATTATAGATACTATCTTTCCACAGATACTACAATCATGGGGAAAAAACAGCTCCTCCATCAAATATTCTCGAACACAATAACGATCCGTACCAGGGTGGTCGTCATATATCGCAGGGCATTGTAAATGTAACATCGACGATCGCGGTCAATCTAGTATGTGACGTCATCGACGGCAGCTATCAAGTAGATTTACAAAAATCCAACCAGGCTCAGCAAGGATACATTTATTTTCGTTTACCTCTCAAGTCCCACCAGGATATTTGATTGTTTCTAGACGATCAACCCTGTTTATCTACGATGTCATAATCCACTGTTATCAAGGATACATTTCAGACTTGTTGACCAGACAGGACACCTTCTGGATTTACGAGGAGAATCATTAAATATTAATCTATATGTGCGCTCGTAGATCTCGCGTTCGTAGAACAAAAAAAAAAAAAAAAAAAAAATTCTGAATAAATATTATTATCAGAATAAAAATAAATAAGTTGTAGTCAGAAATAAATTATTCCTCCCTTAACACTTTTACAAAGTTACTACTTTCACTTTGTTTGGCTGGTATCACAGTCACGGTGACACCGTTGGTTTCGTTGTCACTACATTCTCTTTCGCAATCATCACTGACTTCACAATCACGATCTGATATAATCTCTCTTTGTTGTCTTATATGAGCGTTCACAAGTCCTTTTGTTTCGTACTCGTGAGATAATTCTGACCTAATTTTTTCGATTAAGTGTGCAAGGGGGACAAATAGTTTGATCTGCGCATCTGTAACTGCTGCCGCCGACTGTAACATTGCCTGCTGAATCAACTTTATGAATCTGTAATCGGCTGGTAGTGTATATCTGTTCTCAAATTTTCGAAATTGTAATGATTCAAAATCACCCATAATATTTTCAGGATTAAGTTCATCAGAAATTTTTATACTGTCATGTTGTAATATTTTAATAGCAGAAATAATAGCATTTATATTTTTAGAATTCATTATATAATAAATATTTATTTCAAATAAAAATATTTCTGAATCAGAATAAAAATTAAAAATATTTCTGAATATAAAAATATTTCTGAATCTGAATCAAAATAAAATATTTTTGGACAGCACAACCCCAACGTGAACCCCTAGATTACCAAACGATATTCTAGCAGGTCCAGGAGAGTACATATATAAACTTAATTATAGTAGTGTATATATAAGGACGGTACAAACCCCATGTAAACTCCTAGATTGCCAAACGACATTCTAGTAAGTTTAGAGGTTACATATATAATCTTAACTAACTTAATTCTATGGACTGCAGAACACATAAACTTAATTAACTTAGCTCTATGGACTGCACAACACATAAACTTAATTAACTTAGCTCTAAGGACAACACATACACATAAACCTAATTATAATACTTAGCTCTATGGACTGCACAACACATAAACTTAATTAACTTAGCTATAAGGACAGCACATACACATAAACGGGGCCTTCTCTACGTTCAACAGATTTCTGCACACCCTCCCCCATAATCAACCCCGTGGAGTGCAAAAGTACACCCACCACGTGGTGACATGGTGGGAGAGTGAGATTTTCTCTGTTGAAGTTCGAGGAAACTGGGCGGAGCCCCACTATATTAAGAAAAAAGTTTGGCATCGTACCGCCACCATCGACAATGTGTCGCGATGTGACGCTGTTGTAAATCCTTATTTTTATACACAACATAATGAACATGACATGCTTGATCAGTCGCATTTACTGGATACTCTCCATGTTTTGGTTGGTCTTGGTTATTGAGTCGGATATCAAGTCGAGTTCCAGGACCACAATAATTATAGCCAATAAGATGTTTCTCACCAGGGTATTTGGCCCATGGAGTTCCTGGTAATTTTCCCAAAGAAGCAGCAATATCACCACCTGTCTTTATATCTGACTGTATCCTAGACGAAATAAATTTGTACTTGCGCGTACCACATTGCATACACTTACCTGTAAGTGCGCGCTTGCTATTTTTGTTATTATTGTTGTTAATTCACTGGTGGATGTGGGTGCTCTGCATCGAACACAATATAAACTCATATTATTTATTATATCTGTACAACATGGATATCACTGACTTTCAGCGACACGAAAACAAGAGCAAGTTAAGCATCATCCAGCGCTACCAAATTCTATCAGGTGTATAATAATAGGCCCATCTGGGTCTGGTAAGACGCAATTGTTGCTTAATCTGATAATGAGATGGCTCAATTGGGGTAAGTTATATTTAGTGGCACCATCTGTAGATGACCAAAGATGTTATGAAGTACTTAAAGATTTTACGCAAAATTGTTGGATGAAGATGGCAATGATATTATTGATTTTATTACCGATACTGATGAAGCCCCATCCATAGACGACCTCGATGGATTTATTTATAATCTTGTAGTATACGATGATGTGATGCTGGATAAACAGTCGAATCCAGCTCGGATATTTTCCAGAGGCAGATACAAAAATACAGACGTGATTTATGTTACTCAGCGATATACACAAATACCTAAAGTGATCAGAGATAATTGTAATGTTTTAGTAGTGTTTAATGGAGGAGACACACATACACTGCCAAATTTTCATCAAACTTGGACATGATTAAGTTTAAAAGCTTCTTTTCAAAAGCGCAAGCTAACCCACACGGGTTTATCACGATACATTTACACGATCCTCGGTCGAGGTATCGTGTGGTTCTTGATAAAATTTTCGGTTAACACTACAGCAGCAGAGAGGCTGGCGACCTCGAAGTGGACGACGAGTAAAATGAACACGCATAAAATTTAAAATAAAACGTCAGCGATAAAGTGACAAAATGAGCTAACACGATTTAGAGAGACTCTCGGTCGGTTAGAAGTTTCGTTTAGCGTTATTGACGATTGTATTTTTTACCATCCGCAGAAAGTTTTATTTCGGTCCAAAAACTTGGTCTGTCCAGCCTCTCTGCTGCTAAAGAGATTTTTGAAGTGCCGACATGTGGCGTTCTTTATTTAGCTATTATGCAACGTATCTGCAGATCACCAGACTGTGACACTCTCAGTAAATTAACGCACTGATTGTTTTGCTTCTTTCTTAGAACACAGTAGCGTACTAATGGCTGGGGCGGACGGGGCGCTGAAACCACGGGCGCCAGAGGTCTTGGGGCGCCAAAAACTCCTTTGGGCCTTCATCGTCGTTTAACAAACAAAGTGAATTTTTAAAAAGAAAAACGGGTATGAACCACGCTATCGAGGCCTTTCCAG
Organism: Megalonaias nervosa; assembly: GCA_016617855.1. NCBI lineage: Eukaryota > Metazoa > Mollusca > Bivalvia > Unionida > Unionidae > Megalonaias > Megalonaias nervosa. Next base: position 12,374 of record JAECUM010018290.1, read on the forward strand.
ACTCTCTCATAGCCCTGTGCACCCTGGGTTCCAATAATCCTATACAAACTAAGTGTGCTCAGTATCACTGGAGGCCAGGGTACCAGGCTAACTTTCACTCAGCGTTGGTATCTGGAAGTCAAGCGAGAGTCTGGTTGAACGTGAAGACGGAAATTACTAAAAGACAGTCCAAGAGAAATAACTCAAAATAATGTCTTTACATTATTGAAAGAGTCAGTAGAATTATTCCTCTTGTAAATTCTACCTTAACTTTCGTTTCTAACCATCAATGTACTTACCTCTAAGTTGGAGAAATATACATACATACATACATACATACATACATACATACATACATACATACATATATTATCTGCTTGAGACTTGATAATCTTCTGCAAGGTTCTGTTTATAAAATGTTCATGTTATTGCCTCCAAGTTGGAAAAACATGCATACATACATACAAAGATACATACATACATACATACATACATACATACATACATACATACATACATACATTATCTGCTTGAGACTGTTAATAATTTTCTGCAAAGTTCTAATTACAAAATGTTCATGTATGAAAATAAATCCGTGATGAAAATATGCAATGCTTAAACACTATTTATACAACCAATCTATATTACACAAACCATTCCAATCAAACGAATACAATTTTGTTTGGCATCTTGACGGGGGAATGCAGTCTAGCTGAAAGACACGGGAAGTATGCTCAACAACGGTATAAGAGAGATAACTCAATATAGTAACACTCCTTGTAGTAGGACTAGCAGAGTTTTGTCCCATATATAATTCTACAGCAACTCCAGTTTCTGCTAACTGTCTATATAGTTGCTTGTTTGTAAATAAATAAATTAATAAATAAATAAAAGAAAAAATACACAAATAAATAAATAAATAAATAAATAAATAAATATGTATATTTAATTTATATTGTGTGATTGGCCTTCGTTCATATTTGATGGTAGGAGTTTGGGCCTATATAACTAATGTAATTTTTTTTAAAAACATGTTTACTTGGGTCTGAGTTCTAGATACAGCCTTGATTCTGACCTTAGACTACTCTAAAAACGAATTTTATTTACAGTTTGATGGAAATTTCCATTTCCATAATTACCATAATTTGAAAAATTAGTAATTGCGACATAGAAGAAGTGGGTAGGCATATAAAGTTATTTACATCATAATTATTCATTCCTATTGTAACATGTTTAGTGGAACCAGTATTTTAGCTGTGTTCAGTTTTATAATTTGAGAGGATTTATTTATTTAAACTATCCATTGAAGTTATAAAGTGCTTATTGATACTTCTGGATTAAATCACTATTTTTGGAATTATTGTGAATTGATTTAAGACATTCTGGATTATGTCATCGTGATAAATCAGGAATGTTAGCACATCAACACATTCCAGGCCATTGGTACATCAGCACATTCAAGTTTGGAATTTATTCGGAACATCACTGGAATTTATTTGGAATACTCTATACTTTTGGACTTGTGAGAGAATTTGTAGGACTTTTGGGGAGTTAATTTACAATACAGTAAGTTCTTTTTTAATTTTCAGTTTGTATTCTTGGGAAATACATTATTTTTGGATTTTTCTCAACTTGCCCGTTTTAGCTTTCTTTCTGTTACTTAGTTTAGGTCCATAGAGTCGTAACAGAAAAATAAATATATAAATAAATAAATATGGAAGAAAGAGGCCAAACAAAAGATCTAAAGTGCTACTTGGTGTCTTTATAAGCAGTCAATGATCCAGTCCTTCTGATTCATTTTAGTGCCCCGTCGTACTTTTTGACGAACTATCTACCTAAACATTTATCCATATTCAACTAATTTTTTCGGATGCATTTAATGCAAAGCATCGATTCTAATACGTATTATAGGTTTGTACTTGTTATACGATCGAGATCGTTCTTTATTAGCAGCTCGCCACAGCCTGTTATAGATTAGAACATTACAACAGAAGTTCGATGCACAAATAGATGACTATGTTATATGTTTGTATCCATTTAAGTGTATTAAAAGATACCGATTTATCGGTACTGCTTTGCACGGCTACATGAGAGAGATCACTGCGGACTTGCATCGCATTTATTACGTTCCACATTTGAACGTCTCGTGTCCTTAAGAGACTTAAAGGGCAGGCAACGAAGACATTAACACAACTAAGTAGGTTCCCACAGATGTAAGATCCCAAGACTGTTATACCATATGCAAAAAAGCAATAATTTTATGTTTGTAGCGTGGCAGTTTAGAGGGGTGTCTAGCACAGCGCATCATGCCACAGGCATGCAGCATCATGTCCCACCCGGTCACATTATCCTGACACCAGGCCGACCAGTCCTAACACTAACCTCTTAATGCTAAGCGCCTAGCGAGGCAGCTGTTATTACCAGTGTTATGTCTTTGGTATGACTCGGTCGGGGTTCGAACCCGCGACATCCTGCATCCGAGGCGGACGCTCCAACCACTAGGCCACCAGAGCGGTCAGTATGTATGTATATATGCATGTATGCATACATTAGTAATGAAGGGGGATACTATAGGGACAATGGGAAAATAATTACAGGCCCACCCACCCCGACACTATAGGGACAAGATTTATAGAGACAAAATCAAAACCCTGGGACACTGTAGGGACAAAAAATATTGGGACTATATAGGGACAATAGGAATGGAACAGGTGGGATGACGTCACGGTACTGAACACTTGCAACAATGTTGCAAGTGGCTGACCTCAATCAAGCGGAACACTGGCAACAATGTTGCAAGTGGCTGACCTGAATATACGCGGCTACCCTAGGTATGGGCAAATACAATATAGCGACAAAGACATAGAAACATGGTTAGAGACAGAGACATGTACAACACAACCATAGATTGATGAATATCACTCTATCACACATAAATTATACAACCGACTAAAAATGTTTTAGGCAAGAAAGAGTAAATCATTTCGAGGCAGTGGAGTGGCTCTGAAAAGGGCCGTTGGTTTTTTGTTAACACCATTTCGTTAACATAGAACACACACGGGAAGAGAAGAGAAAGAAAAAACACACTCTACTATCCACACAAACGTACGCGTTTGCACAAAACACACCCATATCTACTATCCACACAAACGTACGCGTACGCATAAAACACACACTCTACTATCCACACAGACGGGAAGAGAAGAAAAAACACACCATATCTACTATCCACACAAACGTACACGAACGCATAAAACACACCATATCTACTATCCACACAAACGAAAGCGAACTCATAAAACACACTCTACTATCCACACAAACGTACGCGTACGCATAAAACACACCATATCTACTATCCACACAAACGGACGCATTAAACACACACTCTACTATCCACACAGACGGGAAGAGAAGAAAAAACACACCATATCTACTATCCACACAAACGTAATCGAACGCGTAAAACACACCCTATATACTATCCACACAAACAGGAAGAGAAGAAAAAAACACACCCTATATACTATCCACACAAACGTACGCGAACGCATATAACACACATATATCTACTATCCACACAGAAGGGAAGAGAAGAAAAAAACACACACTCTACTATCCACACAGACGGGAAGAGAAGAAGAAAACCACACACTCTACTATCCACACAAAACCTACACCAGCGCATAAAACACACACTCTACTATCCACACAGAAGGGAAGACAAGAAAGAAAACGCACACTCTACTATCCACAAAGGTACGCGTGCACAGCAACACACACACACACACACACACACACACACACACACACACACACACACACACACACACACACACACACACACACACACATATCAGTAAAGGAGTGAGTGCTTATAGACGCACTTCTACTTTTTAAAACATAAACACACATTGTCTAAGATTGCGTCCTCATCTGGCGGCAAGCTTTCCTACAGGATACGGTCTGCTTCTGCAGAAAGAAAAGGAGAACTCCTTGGTGTCTACTCGGCAGTCGACAAAACCTCTGTCTGGTTCCTGCTGTTGTTGCTGCTGCTGTTGTTGCTGTTCTCTCTGCTGCTTCTGAAGTCTGTACTTCTCTGTCCATTCTTCTTGTTCTTTCTTGATTTCTTCTCTGAAGAGTTCTTCTTTCAGGTCTTCGGTCACTTTCAACAAATCTGACATTCTCTATCTCTTCAGGCTTTGGTATCAGGTTTTGCCTGACTCGATGTAAACTCACGTAAGCTTCGTTCAGCTTGGCTAGTCTGGAAGGCATGTTCATAGGTGGACGAGTCAACCATGGATGGCCAGACTGGAGACTGACTTGCTTTATATGGCTCAAACGCGGACGCGATAGAAAACATCCTTACTGGGTTTTTGTTGGATCGGAACGCTATGATAGCTAATGTCATGGTGAGGGATAGAGAGAAGTCAAAGAGCATATCTTCACAGTGTTTTTTTGAAAACAAACGACAGACACATTTTTCCAAAACACAACATGTTTTATTTAACAAACAACTAACCACTAACAATTAACAATAACATCAAACAAACTTTTTTGACAAGGTTGACAACGTTGTGAAATCATGTTAAATTTACACTGATGGAAGTTATTGGGCCATTGATGTACACTACGTTTCCTAGCTAAAGACAAAAGATAGCCATAATGGTCACAAAACCATCGATCTACTTTCTCATCGTTTCTAGAAAAGTTACGATCAAAATAAGTCACTAAATGTTCTAAAGAATATCCAAGACTGCGTTGATGAAGAAAATACACACAATATTGACCACACACCATGGAATCTGTGCCTTGTAATTTCACATTATTTAATCGTGTCGTCTGGGCATTTCTTCTCATAAAGTCGATGATGTCGTCTTCCAAAGGGGGTAATCCGTACGAATCAAAATACTTCACACAATCCTCTTTAGAGATGTAGACGGCGACCCAGTAGGTTCCTGAGAGATGACTTTCGTCCGTGTTGATGACATAAGCAAGATGGTATTGAGGTTTGCAATGAGGCAGTTCATCTTTAGCGCACACCACAGGATTCCAAGAGCAGTATACGAACTGTTGTTCAAAAGGTAATGAAGTTCCCAGGTATCCACTTTTTTTTCATTTTTTTTTTCACAGGTAATGATAAGTCATCAATTCAATTCTGATTTTTTGTTTGAAAATCTCTGAAAAGTAACCGTTTCTTTGCTTCGTCTCCGTACTCTGGGCTAAGAGAGATTCGATGCGATAGATCTCTAGAGTAGTCAGTGGAGGGCAGGAATGATCACGCAAGCCTTTATACCACTCATGCAACACGGCTTCTTCCGAGATGAGACTCCAAGCATCGTCCAGATACTCGTCCAATTTTTCTTCTTGGCTTATCATCAGATATTTATCGTGTTGAATTTGACTGGGATGATCGTTTTGACATCCATAGCAATCTTTCTTGGTCAATTCTGTAATTTTGTCCGCCAGGTGTTTGGCAAAACAGGACACTAAATGTTGTCCTTGTTCTGGCCATCTGGACGTGACCACTATGTCCTCTTCGTATTTGTCTTGGGGTTCTGCTTTCACGGTATCCTCCCATTCCATTTCCAAAGATTCTCTACTGTTCAAAGAGGGGTAAGAGTCTTCCATAGCTTCTAATAGTCTAGAATGACTTCTCTCAAACTGTTGATTTCTATGGTATTATCGAATTCAGCATACAAGATGACGTTCACCGTCTCGGCGAGAGCTTCTGCAAACTGAAGTTCCACATGCAGTTGACCGGATTTTATAGGGTGGAAATGTCCCTCGTCGCTGCCTTGGTCTGGAGTGAAATCAAAGGCCCACAAAGTGTAACCTCCTACATAATCTTCATACGAAATGTAGTGACTGGTGTTGGTTCCTAGTTTTCCGGTAGCTTCGTACAGGGACAAGTACGATCTCAAGTAATTCTTCTGGGCAAAGTTAGGTTCAAAGGGTCTGGTACACAAGGTCTTGCCATCTCGACTGACTTCGATCTTGGACACTCTGTAGTGCTTAAACTGGAAAGGATTTTGATCGTGGGCTCCGTTGAGGGCTGTATTGCTGACGATACCAACGATTAAACGTTTGGGTAACTGTCCTTGGAACAGATGATCTTCGATCTTGGATCGGAGTTCAGCAGCAATGGTGAATGTTTTCACTTTAACGCTTCGTATCGGATACTTGGCGGTCGTTCCGCTCAATGTGTGACTGATGTCGTTTCCCGCTTTAGATAACACTTCTACGCGACGCACGTAAAGTCTGGCTTCTTGGATGATGGTTTTGTACTCGTTGGCATGGGCCATCAAATGGAAAGCGACACTGCTACGATTGAGTCTCAGGCGAATATCCACTCCGTTAAGCAAACACTTGTCTTGCAATCACATGTCCAAATGCAAACGATCCATCAGTTCCAAACTACGGCCTTGCAGGATTATCTTTCGACGGTCGTTAAAGCCCACATTGTGAGGATCGTCATCTACTGCCAGGGCTGTGTCGTTAAACTTGTTCTCACCTGCGGTATCAGGTTTCCAAACCACGCAAGCATCCAGATGAGTGTTCTTGGCCTCTTTTCCGTACGTCAAGAGATTTTCCAGGTACGCTCAGTAAGGGTAAGTATCCGTGCTATTGCTGACCAGTTTGTTATTCAAGTACTAATCCACTTCGCTTAACAAGGAATGCATGAAATTGTTGACGGGATCTATTCTGGCAGCGGCTCCCGGATTGGTGTTGTCTGTTTTGATCACTTGAGTTTCAGGTACAACTGCTATTCAGATCGAGATAATCTTCGGGCTGTCCTTTGATTTCAAACTCGATGGGAGCTAAATCCGTCAAAGAGGAGACGGGATGAAATTCGACCCATTGGGATTCTTTCATCGTCATCATAGTGGGTGGCATGGCAAACAGATCTAGTTCGGACTTGGAACAGGCGCAAGACTCTCGGTGCATCATTTTCTTTCTTTCTCTCTGTGATTTTGTAATAATCAAAAACGTTTAAGTCTCGGACGGTTCTTCTTTCCTATTATTTCTAGATCTGGGGGTGTGAAGTCCTCTGAAGGGTGGCTTCATCGTCTTTTTCTGCCTTGTCCTTGCTGTGGCGTTAGGGAAGTAGGAATGCCTGACTCGGCAGCGTCCGGGGCATTTATAGGAGTTATAGTCGGCCCAAAACGTCTTTGCCCGCTTGAAGCAAGACATTTTTGCCTGCTCTCAAGAAAGGTTTTTTGGGATTTTGTTTGTCAATGATGACATTTTGGAGAAATTCTTTGCCTTGCGTCAAAGCGGCATCTTTCAAGACGTGCAATCCCCGTGTCACCATTGGTTTCAAAACGGGAGCAACCGAACGAAAGGCTGATTTCAGCATATCTCCTAAATCATGTCCTCGCTGTCGAGTGATTCCTTGGTACACAGGATACATGACTGACAAGGGGTTAGAATAATCGTTTTCGAAAATGGACTTTCCCTTAGGTGAATGGAATATTTTGTCCCAGATCTCCTTTTATAGTAATGTTGACAGTGTCGAATTACGACTTACTGACGGGCAAATAGTGAGTATGTACAAATTCGCGGTGAACGTGATAGGTGTTTCCACCTTCCTCGTCAGCGTTCGTGGCAGAATCCACTTTGAAGGGAATGACACGCAGTAACGGTATGGAGGTGTGTCCCACCACGTTGTACTCCACCACATCGGAGTACACAAAGATCAAATTCAGTCCTTGCTTCATTTCTACAGGGAATCGAAAATATTTCGCAAAATCCAAGTTGCCGGTAACGGCTGGTATTTCGTTTTTAATCTTGATCAACTTGCGATCTCCACCCAAACTGTCATACAATTCAGGACAAAATGTAATGGCTAATACTTTGTCCTCTGAAAATTTGATTAGTAGGCGACGATCTATTTTATGGTACTCGAGGGTGACACTTTTTCTGGTTTTCTCTAAGGCTTTGCCAAACACGGTACTGAATTTGGTAGCAATCGTGTTCGCCAAATGTTGACCGCTAAAATAATAGCCTGCAGGAATGGTCAACAGATAGGTGAACTGTTTAGTTTTGAGGTCTTGTGTTTTCATGGAGTCACTTACAGTGGTGAGTTCATCCAAGTTTTGTTGCACTTGCTCGTCATGAACTTCCACCGTAAGAGTGTTTTGATTTGGAAGGATATTTCGGATTTGTGAAGGGTGAATCATTTCCACGAAAGCCACTTCCCAATGGGCTTCGTGATCCAATTGAATGGTCTGAAGTAATTTGGCCTTGTAACAGCATAAGGTGTTTTTGGGAAACACCTCCATGGAACTGTCGCTGGGTAATGTTAAGCAAAATTGGTTATTCATAATTCCAGAGTTCTAGTGTCCGAGGGATCGCTGGAAGTCAGAGGAGTATCTAAAAGAGGATTGCTATGGTGATTGTTGGAAGGGGGACTGACGTTGGACGCAAGGCTCCCGTTGGTTTTCCCATTAGAGGAGTATTTCAAGGACGGATTGGGGAGAAGGTAACCGATTCAACTGCTGAGTAAAATGGTCCACAATTGTTTGTCTCCTTGTTGCAAACTCAAATTGGCAATGGCAGTACCGATGACACAATACACCACAAAGATTTAGCAGAAAAAGACGATTTGCGTTTTAGGCACACGTTCACCACACCACACCCACAAAGGGTTGCTTTTGTAGATCTTGCAGAGAAGAACTGGGGGAAGGAGTGGTCACTGCAGTAGCTGAGGCTGTGTTGAAGGGCATGATGGTCATTTCTTTTTATAGTCGATGATTTGCGAAGCGTCGATCCAAGAGTCAAACCTGGGAGGATATCCTTTCCAACGTACTTTGACTTCTTTGACACGTCGTTTTCCCACTTTTCGGGTTCTTCGATCGAGAATGCTTTCGATCTCGTACACGTCGTCTTCTTTTTTGGTCACACGTTGTAAATCGGGCAAGTAAAACGTTCCTTTTAACACTTCCCCGTTCATGTCTTCCAATTTATAGACAGCAGGATGACGGCCACGCACTCGTTCAGTGACACGAAACAATTCGATGGTCCAGTTGGGTAAGTAACCTTTGTCAAAATTGTTACCAATGCTCACCCAATCTCCTGCTGCCACCACTCCACCTTTCTTGGGGACAGTCACTGTCGGGGACGTACCAATCAGGCGCTCGAGGACGGTCACTTCGTTGTCGGGAGTCACTTCTTGGGGGGCACGTCCGATGCTCCGATGGTAAGGTTGGTTGTACGCTTGGACTAGGTGTGGCAAGACGTCGTTGTACTTGAGAGTGTGTTGATGCGTAAAATATTTCCACATGCGTTTTTTCAAGGTGCGTTGAAAATGTTCCACGATGCTGACTTTGGTTTCGGGATTCTCGGCGGTGAAAAAAAATGAATGCCACATTTCTTCAATTCTTTTTGGAAAGCTTGGTTCAGAATTCGGTGCCTTTGTCGGTTTGTCATCGAACAGGGTGACGCCCACTTTATTTCAACACCATTTTGAGGGCTCGCACTAACTCACTGCTCGATTTGGAAGTCAATGGCACGACCCATGCAAATTTGGAAAAGACGTCGATGACACAAAACAAATATTTGTAGCCACGATTGTAGGTGGCCAAATGAGAGACATCAGCTAAATCGGCTTGCCATTGATGATCGAAACCCTCCACTCGGGTGCGACTTCTGGAAACTTTTAGTCGAATGGGTTTGTGTAGGGTGTACGTGGCTTGTTCTTGTAACCATCGTTGCATTTGAGGTAAACGGACACTTTTCAGTCGAGTTTTGGCAGCACGATACAATTTCTCAACTCCTCCGTAACCTGCAGGATGGGATGGATCGTAGTAAATGCTGGCTATTACCTTCTCCATTTTTAATAAGTTATCCACTCTTCACTGATGCTACACTGGATGGGATGTGGTGGTGGTTTAGAAACGGCTTTACGTGTCCGATGTGCCACGGGAGTAGTAGTCGAGGGCAGTAGTGGTGGTGGCGGTAATAGGATGGCATTGGTCTTCTTTTCTTTTTTCACTTCTGGTTTCCCTTCTTTCTTTTTGACTTCTGTCGAAGGAGGAGTGGACATAATCTTTTTAACCCAAGCTTTAAGTTCTTCTAGTTGGGGTGTAAGGGAAGGGGTCAACAAGGACGCTGCAATCCTACTAGGGATGGGAGCTGCTGACGGTGTTTGAAAGACTTCTCGTGCCTCTTCCTTCTTCCTGAGACGTCCGTGGGGCTGCATCTGTCTTGACCGCTGGGGGGGGGTAGTGGACTTTTCATCAGAGTCTTAAAATCTTTCAGAGTGGGTTGAGCTGTTTCGTCTGAATGAAGGAGTTGCAGTCGTTGCAACAATTGACCGTACCGTTGCCATTTTTCCGTTTCTGAGAAATCGCTGCGATCCATAAATGATTGCAATTCGTGTTGTAACTGGGATATCTCGGTCAAATGAGGATTGGGAGGTAAATGTGGGGTCCGTTGTTCTTGCCAACGATGGTATTCCATCCATCGTTTGTAAGACACTAAAGCCAGTTTTCGTCCTTCCATCGGATTTCAAGGGTCACGTCTGATATCTTTTGACCCCAGAGGTCCCTTTTATCTTCTTGACCCTTTTATCTTGGAGCTATGGCGGGTAAAATATTTCC
>JAECUM010018292.1:0-13325 GCA_016617855.1 Megalonaias nervosa
GAAGTGACTTCCGACAACGAAGTGACCGTCTTCGAGCGCCTGTTTGGTCCGTCCCCGACGGTGACTGTCCCCAAGAAAGGTGAAGTATTTTGGCAGCAGGAGATTGGGTGCGCATTGGCAAAACCAAACTCACTTTTGACAAAGGGTTACTTACATAGCTGAACTACCGAATTGTTTCGTGTCACTGAAAGAGTGCGTGGTCGTTATCCTCCCGTCTATAAATTGGAAGACATGAACGGGGAAGTGTTAAAAGGAACGTTTTACTTGTCCGAGTTACAACGTGTGACCAAAAAGGAAGACGAAGTGTAAGAGATAGAATGCATTATCGATCGAAGAACACGAAAAGTGGGAAAACGACGTGTCAAAGAAGTCAAAGTACATTGGAAAGGATATCCGCCGAGTTTTGACTCTTGGATCGACGCTTCGCAAATCATCGACTAGAAAAAGAAGTGACCATCATGCCCTTCAACACAGCCTCAGCTACTGCAGTGACCACTCCTTCCCCCAGTTCTTCTCTGTAAGATCTACAAAAGCAACCCTTGTGGGTGTGGTGTGGAGAACGTGTGCCTAAAACGCAAATCGTCGTTATTTGCCAAATCTTTGTGGCGTATTGTATCATCGGTGCTGCCATTGCCAATTTGAATTTGCAACAAGGACACAAACAATTGTGGACCATTTTACTCAGCAGTTGAATCGGTTACTTTCTTCCCAATCCGTCACTGAAATATACCTCTAACGGGAACAACAACGGTAGCCTTGCGTCCAACGTTAGTCCCCCTTCCAACAGTCACCATTCTAACAACAATCCTCTTTCAGACACGCCTCTGACTTCCAGTGACCCCTCAGACACTACAACTCTGGAATTATGAATAACCAATTTTACTTAACGTTACCCAGTGACAGTTCCATGGAGGTGTTTCCCAATAACACCATATGCTGTTACACGGCCAAATTACCTCAGGCCATCCAAATGGATCACAAAGCCCATTGGGAAGTGGCTTTAGTGGAAATGATTGACCCTACACAAGTCCTAAACGTCCTTGATAATCAAAACACTATTGAGGTAGAAGTTAAGAACGAAGCAGTGCAACAAGCCATGATTACCAGCAAATAACATGATAAAGTCTCTGCGCGTCGACAAGTATCAGCACCCATGGTTCCCGCATACTGTACATCTATGAATTTAAAATTAATGCAGGCTGTTATTTTAGCGGTCAACATCTGGTGGACGCAATTTCTGCCAAATTCAATGCAGCATTTGAGAACGTCCTAACCAAACAACTGAACAAGCCTGTCACCCTCGAGTACCATAAAGTAGCTCGTTGCCTACTGATGAAATTTTCGGAGAGCGACATGGTGGACATTAGATTTTCTCGTGAATTGTATGACATTTTGGGCGGGGACCTCAAGATAATCAGGGGTGTCAAGAACATGAACGAAATGCCACCTATTGCCAGCAACTTGGAGTTTGCGAAACATTCTCGATTCCCTGTAGAAATGATCCAAAGACTGAATTTGATGTTTGTGTACTCCGATGTGGTGGAGTACAACGTGGTGAGACACACCTCCCTACCGTTACTGCGTGTCATTCCTTTCAAAGTGGATTCTGCCACGAACTCTGACGGGGAAGGTGGAAACACCTATCACGTTCACCGAGAATTTGTACATCCTCATTATTTGTCCGTCAGTAAGTCGTATCTTGACACTGTCAACATTACTATGAAAGGAGATCTGGGACAAAATATTCCATTCACCAAAGGGAAAGTCACAGTGAAACTCCATTTTCGAAAACGATTACTCTAACCCCTTGTCAGTCACGTATCCTGTGTACCAAGTAGTCTCTCGACAGCGAGGACATGGTTTAGGAGATATGCTGAAATCAGCCTTTCGATCGGTGGCTCCCGTTTTCAAACCAATGGTGACACGGGGATTGCACGCCTTGAAAGATGCCGCGTTGACACAAGGTAAAGAATTTCTCCAAAATGTCATCATTGACAAACAAAATCCGAATGAAACTTTCTTGGGAGCAGGCAAAAATGTCTAGCTTCAAACGGGCAGATATTTTCGGCCAACGAGAAAATCATATAATTGTCGCGGACGCTGCCGAGTCTGCCATTCCTACTTCCCTGATGCCACAGCAAGGACAAGGCAGCAAGAGACAACGAAGACACCCCTCCAGAGGACTTCACACCCCCAGAGCTAGAAAGACTAAGAAAAGAAAAACCGTCCGAGAGTTAGACGTTTTTGATTATTAAATCAGAGAAAGAAAATGATGTACCGTGAGTCTTGCGTCTGTTCCAAGTCGGAACTGCATTTGTTTGCCATGCCACCCATTATGATGACAATGCAAGAATCCCATTTGAGTAGAATTTCATCCCGTCTCCTCTTTCACGGATTCAGCTCCCGTCGAGTTTGAAATCAAAGGACAGCCCGAAGATTACATCGATCTGAATAGCAGTTACTTGTACCTGAAACTCAAGGTGATCAAAACGGACAACACCAATCCGGGAGCCGATGCCAGAGAAGCTCCCGTCAACAATTTCATGCATTCCTTGTTCAGCAAAGTGGATTTGTACTTGAATAACAAACTGGTCAGCAGTAGCATGGATACTTACCCTTAACGAGCGTACTTGGAAAATCTCTTGACGTAGTGAAAAGAGGCCAAGAACATTCATCTGGATGCTTGAGTGGTTTGGAAACCTGACACCGCAGATGACGACAAGTTTAACGACACAACCCTGACAGCACATGACGATCCTTACAATGTTGGCTTTAACGACCGTCGACAGAACATCCTGCACGGCCGTAGTTTGGAACTGACGGATTGTTTGCATTTGGACATGTGGTTGCAAGACAAGTATTTGCTCAACGGAGTGGATATCCGCCTGAGACTGAATTGCAACAGTACCGCTTTCCATTTGATGGCTCATGCCAACGAGTATAAAGCCATCATCCAAGAAGCCAGACTTTACGTGCGCCGCGTAGAAATGTTACCTAAAGCTGGAAACGACATCAGTCACACGTTGAGCAGAACGACTGCCAAGTATCCGATACAACTCGTGGAAGTGAAATTTTCACTATTCCAGCCGGCAAGCGATCCATAATCGAAAATCATCTGTTCCAAGGACAGTTACCCAAGCGTTTAATTATTGGCATCGTAAAAAATACAGCCTTCAACGGAGCCTACAATGACAATCCTTTTGAGTTTAAGCACTACAAGATGTCCAAGATCGAGGTCATTCGCGATGGCAAGACCTTGTGTACCAAACCTTTCGAACCTAACTTTGACGGGAAGAATTACTTGAGATCATACTTGTCCCTGTAAGAAGCCACGGGACAACTAGGAACCAACACCAGCCACGGCATTACGTGCTAAGATTATGCAGGATGTTACACTTTTGGGGCTTTTGATTTCACTCCTGACCAAGGCAGCAACGAGGGACATTTCCACCTTACAAAATCAGGTCAGATTCGTGTGGAACTTTAGTTGAAAGAGCCTATACCCGCAGACAACACGGTGAACGTCATCCTGTATGCCGAATTCGACAATACGATAGAAATCAACAGTTTGAGAGAAGTCATTCTAGACTATTATAAACTATGGAAGACTCTTATCCCTCTTTGAACAGTGGAGAATCTTTGGAAATGGAATGGGAGGATACTGTGAAGGCAGAACCCGAAGACAAAGACGAGGAGAACGTGTTGGTCCCATCCAGATGGCCAGAAGAAGAACAAACATTTAGCGTCCTGTTTTGCCAAACACCTGGCGATAAAATTACGGAATTGACCAAGAAAGATTGCTATGGATGTCAAAAGGATCATCCCAGTCAAATTCAACACGATAAATGTCTGATGATGGGCCAAGAAGAAAAACTGGACGAGTATCTGGACGACGCTTGGGGTCTCATCTCGGAAGAAGCAATGTTGCATGAGAGGTTTAGGGCTTGCGTGATCATTCCTGCCATCCATTGACTACTCTAGAGATTTATCGCATCGAAGCTCTCTTAGCCCAGAGTGCGGAGACGAAGCAACGAAATGGCTATTTGTCAGAGATTTTCAAACAAAAGTTCAGAATTGAAATGATGACTTATCATTACCTGTGAGAAAACCCCCACAAATAATGGATACCTGGGAACCTTATTACCTTTTGTACAACAGTTCGGACACTGCTTCTTGGAATCCTGTCGTGTGTGCTAAAGATGAACCACCTCATCGCAAACCTCAAGACCATCAAGCTTATGTTATCAACAAGGACGACAGTCATCTGCCAGGAACTCACTGGGCAGCCGTCTACTTCCCTAAAGAGGATTGTATGGAGTATTTTGATTCGTATGGATTACCACCTTTGGAAGACGACATCATGGACTTTATGAGAAGAAATGCCCAGACGACACGATTCAATAATGTGAAATTACAAGGCACAGATTCCACGGTGTGTGGACAATATTGTGTGTATTTTCTTTATCAACGCAGTCTTGGATATTCTTTAGAACATTTAGTGACTTATTTTGATCGTAACTCTTCTTGAAACGATGAGAAGGTAGATCGATGGTTTTGTGACTATTATGGCTATCTTTTGTCTTTAGCTAGGAAACGTAGTGTATATCAATGGCCTCATGACTTCCATCAGTGGAAATCACACATGATTTCACAACGTTTTCAACCTTGTCAAAAAAGATTTGTTTGATGTTATTGTTAATTGTTAGTTGTTAGGTGTTTGTTGAATAAAAAAATGGTGTGTTTTGAAAAAAAATATGTCTGTCGTTGTTTTCCAGAAAACAAACCACTGTGAATATATGCTCTTTGACTTCTCTCTCTATCCCTCACCATGACATTAGCTATCATAGCTACCCAATAAAAACCCAGTAGGAGTGTTTTCTATCGCGTCCGCGTTTGAACCATATAAAGCTGGTCGGTCTCCAGGCTGGCCATCCATTTTTGACTCGTCAACCTACGAAGATGCTTTCCAGACTAGCCAAGCTGAACGAAGCTTGCGTGAGTTTACACCGTCAGGCAAAACCTGATACCAAAGCCTGAAGAGATAAAGAATGTCAGGATGTTGAAAGTGACCGAAGACCTGATAGAGGAACTCTTCAGAGAAGAAATCAAGAACGAACAAGAAGACTGGACAGAGAAGTACAGACTTCAGAAGCAACAGAGAGAACAGCAACAACAACAGCAGCAGCAGCAACAGCAGCAGGAACCAGACAGAGGTTTTGTCGACTGTCGTGGGGACACCAAGGAGTTCTCCTTCTCTTTCCACAGAAGCAGACCGTATCCTGTAGGAAAGCCTGCCGCCAGACGGGGATGCAATCTTAGACAGTAAAAAGATTGCCATCACTCCCCGTTAACAAAAACAACCCTTTTGAGGGCTACCCCAATACTCTCGAAAAGACATACTAATCGAATTGCCAAACATTTGTGTGTTTATGTTTTAAAAAATAGAAGTGTGTCTATAAGCACTTCGTTTCTTTTGTCAGTAAAAATCCACAATTCGTTTCTCTGTCTTGTCCGATGGTGTGTGTCTGTGTTTGTAAGTAAAAAAGTCAACGTGAATGTTTCTTTAAGGTTCGCGCGTTCCATGTAATAGTAATAGTGGTAAGGTATGTTTTGTTGTCAGGGGATGTTTTCCTTCACGTCCGTGCTTCAGGGATATAATGCGGAGCGATCGTCAGTCTGGCTAACCATCGTTGAAGTATCAACATTGAAGATGAGTAACAGAATTGCAATGTTGCTGAAACTTCAAATGCACCTGGAGTATGCCAGGCGGCTACTAGACGAACTGGCCATGGAGGCAATACAGGAGGAAGCCAGAATAGAACAGGAGGAAGAGAAGAGGAAAAAGAAGAAAGTGATGGAAGAAAGAATCCTACCTCACCTCATGCTAAGTCCTGTGTTTAATGTGAAACCTGAGGTGAGGACGCCTCCACAGGCAATAGCACCACCACAGGCAAGTCAACCACAGCTACAACAGCCAAAACAACCACTACCACCAGTACCAAGAACCGTGATCCCCCAGAGACAAAACTGGGAAGAGGATATAAGGAGGCCACATCATCCACGAGTGTGACATAGGAGAAGACAGAGGGAACAAGTCTTCACTATTCCAGAAACTGAAGATCGGGATTCTGAAGCCACTCAAGAGGCCTCGGCGCTCCCAATCACAAATGTGAATTGGGCAAATGATTGGAGTAGGAGATGTGTTTGTGGTGCCCGGCCTAGTAGATGTCACCATTAGCCAGGTGCAATTGGAGTTCCAAGGAAAAACAGCCCTTCTCAGGGCTAACCAGATCTCCAGAAAAGAGACACTATTCAAGTTACCAATTTGTGTGAATGTAGAGTGGTATGACTAAAAACACTCACTCCTTTACTGATGTGTGTGTGTGTATGTGTGTGTGTGTGTGTGTGTGTGTTTGAATGCATTCGCGTACGTTTGTGTGGATAGTAGATATGGTGTGTTTTTTCTTCTCTTCCCGTCTGTGTGGATAGTAGATATGGTGTGATTATATGAGTTCGCGTACGTTTGTGTGGATAGTAGAATGTGTGTTTCTATGCGTTCGCGTACGTTTGTGTTTATAGTATATATTGTGGGTTTGTATGCATTCGCCTACGTTTGTGTGGATATTAGATATTGTGTGTTTGTTTGTTTTTTCTTCTCTTCCCGTCTGTGTGGATAGTAGAGTGTGTGTTTTATGCGTTCGAGTTCGTTTGTGTGGATAGTAGATATGGTGTGCTTTTTCTTCTCTTTCCGTCTGTGTGGATAGTAGATATGGTGTGATTGTATGAGTTCGCGTACGTTTGTGTGGATAATAGAGTGTGTTCCTATGCGTTCGCGTACGTTTGTGCGGATAGTAGATATGGTGTGTTTTTTTTCTTCTCTTCACTTCTGTGTGGATAGTATATAATATGTGAAGTGAGTGTAAGGGATGTTTTCCTTCATGTCCGTGCCTCACGTATATATATCATGGCAGTCGTTATTCAAGCTATTCAACGCTGAATGTTCCAAAAAATGGCTTCTAACAAACTAGACGCAATGATGACACTGCAAGAGGCAGTGGATGATATGGGGATGTTGAAGGAATTTTTGGTGAGAATGCAGTATGATGAGACTAGTCCACACAGGCTGAAGATGGAGATAAACAATTTAAAGAAGATGAAGGAAAGAATAAGAGAATTGATGAAACAAATAAAGGAGGAGAAGGAGGACGAAGATGATAGAATAAGAATGAGAGCTTGGAATGAAAAAATAGAAAAAGAAGATAAGAATGAAAAGACGAAAAAAGAGGAGGAGGAGAAGAAGAAGGAACAAGAGGAGGAAAAGAAGAAAAAGAAAAAGAAGAATGTAGGAGAGAAAATAAGAAGTTGGTGGAGGAAAAGAAGAACTTAAAAGACAAAGAAGAAGAAGAAGAAACCCAAAGGCCCTTTTCAGGGCCACTTTTCCGCCTCGAAAAGATTTACTTTTTCTTGCCTAAAAATTTTTTTAGTTGTTGTATAATTTAAATGTGATTGATTGATATTCACCAATCTGTGACTGTGTTGTATATGTCTATTTCTCTAACCATGATTATATGTCTCAGTCTCTATTGTATTTGTCCCTATCCAGGGAATCCGCGCGTATTCAGGTCAGCCATTTGCAACATTGTTTCCGGTACCATGACGTCCCCCCTACCTGTTCCATTCCTATTGTCTCTATACAGGCCCAATATGAACCCTGTCCCTATATCGCCTTAGGTTTTTCTTGTCCCCATATCCCCCCAGGGGAGGGGTGTCTTTAATGTATTTTCCCAATGTCACTATATCGCCCCCCCCCCCCCTTCAATACTGAAGATCAAGTGATCCTCAAGCGATGGACAGAATACTGCTCAGAATTGCACAATCATAAGACCCAAGGAGATTCAGCAGTACTAAATTGCCCTCAGGCAGAAGAAATTGATGACAACTCCATTCTTCATGAAGAAGTAGAAATTGCAATTAGGTCACTAAGGAAAGGAAAGTCCGCCGGCATTGACAACATAGCAGCAGAGCTCATTCAGGCAGGAGAAGAAGAGATAGTCACAGTCCTAACAACAATCTGCAGCAAGATATGACAGACAGGAGAATGGCCCACCACATAGACTCAGTCCTTGGTTATCGTGCTCCCCGAGAAAGGAAACCTACAACTATGCCAAAACTACAGAACCATCAGTTTGATCAGTGACCCGAGCAAAGTCATGCTGAAGATAATTCTCAACAGACTAAAACCTCAAGCAGAGAAAATTATTGCTGAAGAGCAGACAGGCTTCCGAGCAGGAAGGAACAGCACAGAACATATCTACAATCTCAGACTTCTTTGCAAGAAACACCTTCAGCATCAGCAGAATCTATGGCACGTCTTTATAGATTTATAAAGGCCTTTGATATGGTATGGCATGCAGCCTTATGGGCAACTATGAGGAAGTAAAACATCAGCTCAAACCTGGTGTAGGTTGTTGAGCACCTCTATAACAAAGCCACCAGTGCTGTTCTCATCAATGGTCGCAGAGGAGATTGGTTTCGAACAACAGTTGGAGTGAGACAGAAATGTATACAGTCACATAAACTCTTCAACATTTTCCTGGAAAGGATCATGGAGGATGCCTTGCATGACCACAAGGACACTGTCAGCATCGGAGGAAGAACAATCACCAACCTTCGCTTCGCAGATGACATTGATAGTTTAGCAGGAGATGAAAACGAACTGGCTGACTTGGTTGAGCGCCTCGACACAACCTCCACAGCATCCGGTATGGAGATTAGCGCCGAAAAAACCAAACTGATGACTAACAACACAAATGGCATCAGTGCAGAAATAAAGTTCAATGGACAGAAGCTGGAAAGAGTCAGAACCAGAACTGCTTTGCAGGATTGCCTAGACAACAGCAGCAATAACAAGGTTGAGACCAATATGGAAAGATACCAACATTGCTTTTGCTTCCAAAATAAGGCTGATGTGCTCAGTTGTCATATCCATCTTTCTGTATGCTTGTGAAACATGGACGCTCACATCACATCTACAAAAAAGGATTCAAACCTTCGAAATGAGATGCTACCGCAAGATCTTGGGCATCTCATACATAAACCATGTAACGAACGAAGAAGTCCACAACAGGATCCAACGAGCCATTGGATCCTATGAAGACCTATTGACCACTGTAAAAAAGCGCAAACTGAAATGGTACGGTCATGTCTCAAGATCATCTGGACTGGCACAAGCAGTCTTGCAAGGCACAGTGCGAGGGTGCAAAAGAAGAGGCAGACAGAAAAAGAGGTGGGAAGACAACATTAAGGATTGGACAGGCATGGGATTTGGAGATTCCCAAAGGGCAATAGAGAACATGGAAAGGTGGAGAGAATTGGTTGTAAAGTCAACTGTGGTGCCCCAACGACCTCTTAGGTTAAGGGATTGATGATGATGATGATGTGAGATTCTGTTTATCACAGTTTTTATTTTAAATGAGAGTGAAAGAAGAAGATATAATTTCATTCATTCTGACTCAGCTGTTGCATCTTTCATTTGTTGCGTGTAAAAAATAGTCCTATAATTTTTGCGCTTTTCTATAATTTGTAAAATTGATTAGTTTTATTTTTACCAATCATAATTATAAGAGTAACTGTCCTTCCAAAAAAAATAGAACATTTGACTCAAGCAACATAATTTTTCAACACAGAATGTATATGCAAGTTCACTACGATGTCATACAATTTTGGATCTGTTAGAGAAATATTTAACAGCGAGAGTGTGTCACTCTCAGTTTCACTACTTAGCATTCAAATTATTTGATATGTGATAGGATGATTATGGATGCAGATATTCCAGATTTACAGTTATGTATTTGAGACCAGATATCTGCATTATTCTATTTGGAACAGTAGACTATAGTAGACATAGACAAATTCGGAATTGCATCACATGATAAAGCTATTTTACGGTGAAAACATGTTTTGGTGGGATAACGTTCTTTCAGTTTTAGAGACCGGTTTATGTCCACATTGTTCTGTTGTTGTTGTTGTTGTTGTTGTGGGGCTGAACGCCATTTTTCAGCACACGATAGGCTATACATGGCGGCCAGTATTAATGGTGGAGGAAGAAACCGGGAAATCCGCGGAAAGAATCACCGACCCACGAGAAGCTACTGGCAAGCTTTCTCACATATCCACATTCGCCGAATCTTAGACTCGAACCCACGCAGACAGAGGTGAGATGGCAGTGATCCGTAACGGAGAGCGCTTTAGACCACTCGGCCACTCGGGGCCCCCATTGTTCTGTGCACAGAGGTGAGTTTTATTTACTGATATAAGCAGGACCGTAGAGAGCGATTACGGACCCTGGGGTAAGAAGCACCCGGGCCTCTCCTAGTTCTTGTTCAAACAAAATGTTTCTTTGATAAAATTAAAAAGTGTTGTTCGCCCCTAGCCCCCTTACGGGCCCGGGCCCCAGGGATATATCCCTGGCGCCCCCCCCCCCCTTGTCGGCCCTGGGGATTAGTTAATATTTAAACTACTCATTGATATAGGATGTATTCCATGTTACAGGTATCCCCCGCCCATTTCCACACGCTCATTATCAATTGAACAAATCTCTTAGTTTTTGTTGTTGTTGTTGTTGTTGTTGTTGCAGTAGCCATACTAACAGCAGTAGTCATAGAACTGTACCATGGTAATAGCCATACTAGCAGCAGTAGTCATGGTATTGAACCATGGATGCAGTCATGGTAACAGCAACAGGTTAGTAAAAGACCATGATAAAGCCAAATTAACAGCAGTAGTCAAATAATTGGGCCATGGTGGTGGTCATATTAGTAGCAATAGTCATAGTATTGGAATATGGTGTTGGCCATAAAAGCAGGAAATTCAGTATTGTAATAATTCGAACTTTTATAATTGGATTAGCTGTTTCAGTTCTTTCAATGGCTGATATACATTTCGAAAATAATAAAGTGCTAGGAAAGCTTTTGATTTTTTTATAAATGTGACATACCATGGTAATCTACTAAGAAATATTTAAATTGGATGGTTCCAGAAATAAAAGAAAGAGTATTCCATATTTGTTTTTATAAATTTATTTTTTGCCATCGCGAGATTTTACCGTGCTCTTGTGAAATTTTGATAATCTAAAATTTAATTTCATCAATGCGTTTCCTACTTTTTGCTAAACATACAAGCTTGCTTTAATTTTTTAAAAGAACTATTCAGTCATTACTGGTTTTCAAAATTAATTAACTAATAAAGTTACCTCTGAAATTAACTTAAATGAACAGAATGGAATTACTCTCGTTATCGAAATTGATTAATTTTGCTGAATAACACATTAAAGCCGTTGAAATCATTTGTTTCCTAAATGAGCGACTCACGGTAGCGATTGAAGTAGGTCTCGCTGGTGAGAGGGAGGGGGTCAATACTGTAGTTTTTTGCCATAATAAACCTTCAATAATAGTATCTCTTTCAGTTATAACAAATACTCACTAAGGACCCCAGACTGACGTCTTGAATTACTAGATCTAATTCCACAAATCTGCATGCAGTTCTTTTTCTTCAAAATAGAATTTTCTTCAGCACATATAAATCTGCATGCAAAGTTTAAAACAAATGTAATTTTCTTCAGGAAATTAAACAATTTGTTAATATGTAGTCAAAATGGTAAAAATAACAACCTACAATTTGCTGCATTATTTCATACGTTAGATGCTGTATAAAAAATCCGCAGATGTAGGTGTGGCAAATTCGTCATATTTATGATTCACTTTGAGATACTGGCGAAACCCAAGAACTAAAACGTATGACCATATTTGGCTGCGTCTTAAGAAACTGTGTATAAGAAGCGAGAAGATTTGCTTGGCAAAATTAGTTCGTTTCGCCAGAATCTCAAAGTGAGGCTTCTCGTTTCTTATTGACTACCGCCTGGTTCTCTTGTACGTCATCAGACAAGTATTATACAATGTGTAGGATTTCACATAGGAAAACACACTCTTTATTGAAATAGTACACAATTATATTACAGGAATAAAAAAAAATTGTTTTTAATACAATTTACTGAACAATCCCATCCTAACAATAATGTAACAAAACTTGATAGTGATTTAGGAGATAAAATGATTTTTATATCCAAAGAGTCTGCCTTGCTTTTAAGCCGCCCGTTAGTTGTTATCATAAAAGCAATTGATTGCTGCCTTGTATATCTCTGGACATTGTTGTCGTCAACTTCTTTTCGCATTCTTTTTTTTTTTCGACTTTTTTGGGGGTGGAAAAACAAAAAGATAAAACAGACCTTTTATTGTTTAAACGTTAAGACCAATTTATTTCAAGGACTTTTCTTCTCAACAAAAACTCATAAGTTTGTCTTCCACTGGTGTAGTCACAAACAAAAAGACCCCACAACTTTAATCTTTATCACATCGCCTCACACACACACACATGCTTCTGTATCGTAAACAATAATTTAAACGGGAAGTATTCTTGGGAAAAGAAAGCTATATTTATAAAGTAATTGTTCTTCAAAAAGCCACTGAGAATCTTTATGAGAGTGTTAATATTTTCCTGAAGAATATTACTTTCATCCAAAACATTGGATTACTTTCAGCGCCAAAAATGTACAAATACATAACATTTATTTAAGACATATCGATTTTAATAAATAAGCAATACTTTTCTAGATCCGTTTTTTCTCAAATAGTAATAGTAACACATAATCAATTTTGGAAAAAGTTCTCAAAAAGTTCTTAATTTCTCTTTTCATTTCACAGTTCTAACATGTGCATTATTACCAACCATTTGTATGCCATGTATATATTATTTACATTTTCCATTATCAATTTTAATATTTACTTGCCAATAGTTTTGCAAATAAAAGCAATGGTATAGTTTCAACTTTATTTATTTTTTAAACAACTTTTATCATCTGATACATTCACTTTTCATACCTCTACTTAACATATTTCGTGTCTGATGATTTAATAGCTTGCATATATCTATTAATAATTAAGTAACTAATATTTTTAATAATCTGTCATTAGATAATTAACATATGACATAACACCTTTGCATTGTTTACAGTTTTTCTCAATAACTGCTTCATCTTTGAACTTTCCCATAACTTTTATTTGAAGTTCTGGCATGCCTGTTTTCTTTGGGCTAGTCAACGTATCGAAACGACCGATCGTTCTTTCAATTCCTTATAAGTTTGGTTTTATTTTATTGATGAAAGTTAGTGAATTTGTATCACTATACACCATTGCACTTTGGTTTTAAAGACTCTGAATTAACTCTGCACAGTAGAATTTTGCTTTGTCCCAGCGCTGTAAATCCAATAT
>JAECUM010018293.1:0-39444 GCA_016617855.1 Megalonaias nervosa
GAACATGCCTTGAAGAATTAATTTAAACAATTACAGATATTCAAAGTAGAAATGACATCTATGAATATTTTACTTTACCATTTATTATTTCAGTTGATGGTAAATTCGTTCTATGAATCTATGAATCGTCTCGCTCACAGAAACGGAAGCTAAGTCATCTAAAATGGAAATAATAGACATTTTATTTTCTACTTCATACGAAAATATTTTGAGAGTTCACGATACTGGCATCGGTACAGGGATGTCTATCTCAGCTACTTACATCGCCAGTCAGAATCTCGTTTGCGATATTTGATTTTATATCCCTATAATTATCTAAATATGACTTGTAGATTTCTGGAACTGGACTGCACAACACTTGACTTGGGAGTGAATACACACCGAATTTGACCCAAGAAAATCAAAGTAATCTACAGCTAAATAGCTAATGAAGATCTGTTTATTTTTCACGTAGGACAGCGGAATGTTAACAAAGAATGTTATAGTACGAAACATATTTTCTGAACATATGTTTTACTTGAAATTACTAGATTAAATCAATATATATTTAATAACAGCTAATTTTTAAGATCAGTTTCGTAAGATTTCCTGTTGAAGCATGTGAGCCAGGAAAGCAGTACATAGCACATTAGTTTCACATTGTTTTACAAATTATTTGCTTTAATTTTCAAAAAGTATGAGTGACATAGAATATGCTGTTATAGAATTCATTGAGGACAAGGAAGTGGAAGTTATTCCAAAGTTATGGGTTGGAAAACACAGATCAGGTATGGATATTTTCCAGTACTTTTTAATACTGTTGCATATATATTATTTATATGACGTGTGTTCCAGATGTAGACACATTCTTTTCATGTGTTTCAAGTTATTTATAAAGCTTTCCTATCAACGGGAAATGTAAACGGTTTGTAGCAGTGAATATTTAGATCTAAAGGTACTTAATATGAACAATGATATATACATTACATAACAATATTCAAAGTGATAGCATAAACATTATATCGTAGGATACAAAGTTCCTTCTTTCGAAATTTTAAAATGGAAGAGACGTTTTATTGTATGAAAAAGTTCCTCCATGTTATGAACGTTGTAGTAACGATCAGCGGAGATCGAAATAATCTATCATAAAGTGCTTAACAGTAAATGGATCATTGCAAGAAAGGCGCTCTGGCGTGTCTTCGCCTATTAGCACGTTGGAGTGGGTTATATAAGTATAACCAGTTCTAATTTTTGCAATGACAAGCTCGTCCCTACGGTTCTGTCGGAAGGAGTCCAGTCTACTAGGGTTGACTTGATCGCATGGAGTTTGTTGTTCACTGAATCGTTCCATGATGCCTGCCACTTAAGCCATAAAGGAGTTTTGATACTAGGTTTAAAATCAGTGTATGGTATTTTGAAATCAGATGGTTCTGGGAAAAGGGCCATTTTAGCATTAACGTTAATACCAATATGGCTGAGTAACTAACATTATATTATATTGTGGGAGGTACACAGCTCGATATGTTTGATGAGAACACTGGTTAGCAATGGGTTTTCCAATTTTCTGTTGTGTGCTGACGGAATCACCGATTGTGAGTCGGAAAAGATGTTGTTTAAAATAGGTTTGTTTTCGATATACTGCAGTGCAAAGTATATTGCTCTGATTTCGGCTGAAAAAATTCGGTGTACCATTTGGTAAGCGAATTTCTGTTGTGTGTTTCAATAACGATGGCTGCATCAGCCTTTTCCTCATCCTTTGATACATCCGTGTAAATTCTTGTGTAGCCTTTGAATCCGGTAATTAGATCCTGTTGAGAATTATGGAAGGGTTTGTGTCATATTTTTTCCATCGTGTAGCTTAAAATGTTTTTTGGTTGGTTAAGCAGATAGGGTGTTGTTTCGGAGATGGACGTCTTCTGGATTTTAGAAAGATTAATTTTTATATTGTCAAGGCTGGATGATATTCTAATGCCAAAGGAAAGTATGACATTTGGTTTATTTTGGTATAATGTTTTGTATTTGGGTTGACATGCAGCCGAAACAACAGGGTTAAGAGGGTTTGATCATAATTTTAAGGCATACTGTATTTAAAGCATTTCTCTACGAGGTGGTAAAGGTGGGTTGTTCGCTTCAGCAAAACGGCTTTCACATGGGGATGTCCTAAATGCTCCCGGAGCGAGTCTTATTCTTTGATGATGAATTGGGTCAAGCATCTTATAGTATGACTTTCTAGCTCAGCCCAGTTTGGAGCGAATGAAAGTTGTATATTAATTGATGATGATTTTTCTATCAACACCCCAGTCAGTGATTTCAAGCATTTGGCTTTCAAGTTCTTTATGTGTGGAATAAAGGTTAGGTTTCGGTCTAAGATAAGACCTAAAACGTTGTTTCCTCAACAACTGGTATAGGTGTTCCGTCCAGTTTGAGTTTAAGTTCATAATGATGTCTTCGTAACTGACAGAAATGCACGCATACCGTTTTGGATTTTCAGAACTTGAAACCATTAGTATTGGCCCAATTTTGAGTCTTGTTGTATTCTGTTGCTGTTGTCTTTCAGTTGTATGCATGTGCTTTGATCGATAGCATATTAGGAAATCATCAACGGATAGAGGGCAATCCACACCAGGAGCCAAACACTTAGTTATGTTATTAATTTTGATGTTGAAAAGCGTTACAGATAAAATGCTGCCCTGGGACACATGCGTCTCTTGCTCGTACATATTAGATATGGTGGAAGCAACTCGTACCTTAAATTCACTGTCTGAGAGAAAGTTCCATATACAATAGAGCAGACGGCCTTTCAGATCCAGACGAATAACTGAAAAAACGAGGAAATCCTAAATTGGAGAGATTGTCGTTGTTTTCGATTCTCTTCCAAAACCCTCTGAAATGGAAGAGTGTTTTTCAGACTCCAAGATTTCCTTTTTCACCGCTGGTATGTTCAGCTTAGGTCATCTGATCTCTTTTAATCAGTTCCTTTCATACCATGCCACATCTAAGAATTCATTATCAAAAGTATGTATAAACTGAATTTATTTATCTTACAATCTCTTTAGAAAGGTGTGTTGAGGAGCTTTATTCATACTGTATAAATGAGTTTAGATGTGTTCAAAATGAATGCATATTGTAATATATTGTATCACTGCCTAATATACTTTGGTCATTGTGACCAGTAAGCAATTAGTTTACGTGCCAAAAATCCCAGTCCGATTTCTTTGTTTCTGAATTACTACAATTAATGACCAGTGATTATCTTTGTAACTTTAGCCGCGTCCTGAAGGACAACACCATCGCCATCCCCATCCACTCTGGAACGGAGAAGAGAAAGATTTCTCTCTGCCAGCTCTTATGTAGGATGCATTTATGATTGGAAGAAACTCTACACGAAAACAATGAAATAAATAATACAGCTGTTGACTTGTATATAACCTCTTATTTAATTTTACTACTCTCTAAATATGAGTAAATCAGTTATACATTTTATTCATGAATTTGAGTTTAATCTAAAATAGTAGAACTGTTTTATGTGTTACAAAATGTTGGTTAATTTTCGGGAGTAAAATAAAAATACGTGTTTTGCAACATTTAAAACAGTTTATGTTTCAATGCACATCAGACTAATTGGTGTGTTGTCACTTCGGTTGATAATAGTCTTGTCATCTTGTGGACATTATATATGCTAGAGTTCAATACTAAGGTCATATACATTGAAGCAAAAAAAGATCAAACTTTGTTTGGAAATGGAAGATATGACATGAAAGCATCAGTTTTGGTAGCTTGGACACTGTTATTTGTTAACATTGTGAGATGTGTAATTAGTTAAATTACGGGTCATGAAACATATTATACAAGACTTTATTGTGCATGTAATCAATATATAAAATGGATTCATTCTTCATTGATGTGTCTACTCTATTCATCATTTAATTGGGACTTTTATTTTCCATTCTAAGTTACACCATTGGCATCTCCAAGTCGACGCCAACACCATCTACTCTGGATGCAAACTTTACAGACACCAGTGGTGAAACAACACATCCAGGGAGTAAAACAATACAGGATTCTAGCGACAGTAAGTTTTATTTCTTTTCATATAAGTTGTACAAAAAGAAGCATGTATTTCATTTCTTAAATATTTTAATTTTTAGACCCATGTCCATTGTACAGATCTTTACAATGAGTTAATAGTAATGACTTTGATCGTTCAAAACAGTTGCTTATGGTATCAGATTTCCAGCTCAGTGTACTTGTCAAACTGAACACAATTATTGAGAATCAGCAGGAGCAGCTGTCCCTCCTAAGGAAGGTTTTAGTTAATACAAAAGACCCAGACACAGAATATGCAGAAAAAATTCTTGCAACACCATGTGATTCAGTGGAGGAGCTAGAGGGCCTTTGCCAGAGGTTGGGGGAGAATCCTGAATTTTTCAAGACGATGGTAATTTGGGGCATTATTATTATTATTATTATTATTATTATTATTATATCGCCGTTGTGAACCTAATATGCATCGTACAAGTGCGGGAGAGCCTGGGGGAGGGGGGGGACATATAGTGGTCAGCTATTAAGCTTCACGGATGTAGGTCAAAATATATTTAGAGATGAAATCCGATGTCGGGGGAGGGGGGCTCTTGCCCCTGTGTGCTGCCGCCCATGTACAGATGTCTTACTACATATTAACTATTACATATCTTTCGCTATTTTAATTCAATGTTAGGGTGAATTCCATTTATGATTCCCAATGGTTAATTTGTTTTATAATTGCTGTTAGTATATTGTGTTGCATAGTTGGTGCTAGCAAATTGTTTCACGTTAGAGCAAATAAATTTGCATGCAAAACCATAGCAGAAAAGAACAATATCAAAGCATATTTTGTCACACTGATCAAGAAATAATAATAATAATTATGCCCCTTCCCCATTATTCCTGTAGAAATAACCATGTAAAATTTTGCAACCTCAACGCTTTTTGTTTTCTGTCTGTCTGTCTTATCTCTGTTTTGTACTTGACTTTGAAAAAGACTCATTTAGAGTTGAAAGCGTTTAGGCGAGTTAGAACCTAGATTTTTACTGTTCGTTGTCAGTTTATTGCATTGATCTTAATTAATCCCTTATACAATGAATTGTATGCATTGTTTAATAAATGTAAACGTGGCTTGCCGAGGTTCTTGTAATGAAAACTTTATTAATCAAGTGGTATATCAAACCTACAGCGTCCATACTATACAGATAGTTTAATTATACCACATATAATACACATGAGTTTGCTACAGCGGAGTTTAAGATCTACCAGAGGAACTGAATTCTTCATATCCCTTTCCAAATTTGTCTGCTACAAATTGTAGTTCTGCATCTATTTTAGCTATTTACAGTCCTTTTGAATAGGGTCAATTTGCTTCCATTTTAGCTTCATGTTGATTTAATAAATAATAGAAGATCTCAGGATTTAAACATGAAAGTTGGTTGAAACAATGAAAGTAGAGCACGACAAGCATTTGGATGGCTAGCGTCCTAAATAGGAAAAGTGCGCCCATTCAGTCAATAGCGAGAACATCGAAATGAGTTGGGAATAGTGTCAATGAAACGACGAAGCAACAAGAGGTAATTCAAAGATTTAAAGCTATTAACAGTTTGATCTAAGTCATTATTGACTCGTTCTCCATTAAATGCCAAATTTCAGGCTTAAAAAACGGAGATAACGGACTTAAATCTATACATTTTAACCATAGGTTTTATTTACCATCATTTGAAGATAAAGTAGGTAAAATTTGGTCAGCCCTAGACTGCGTTGTGTTATTTTATAGATATATGTTTCATGGTATAAGAAAACTTAGCTCATAATCAGGATAGTAAGAATTTGTTATATATAAGAAGTTTTAATCAGCTCCCTGCGGGTCCACCAACTGTCGCCCTATTGCACTGAAGAGCTGTGTGTACAAAAACAACGGAACGAATTATCAGTTCTCGGCTTGCATGGTACTTGGAGACTAATAATTTAATATCTCCTTGTCAAAGTGACTTTCGACATGGCCGAAGCACCAATGATCATCTGGTTAGACTGGAAAAATTTATTAGCGATACTTTTATCAAGAAGGAACATTTAGTAGTGGTTTTATCTAGAAAAGGCCTATGATTCGATATGAAAGTACCTGCATGATCGGAGTCTAAAAGGCCGTCTGCTCTCTTTTATATAGAACTTTCTCTCAAACAGGGAATTCAAGGTACGAGATAGTTCTACCCTGTCTGATGTGTACGAGCAAGAGAAGGGTGTACCCCAGGGCAGCATTTTATCTGTGACGCTTTTCAACATCGAAATTAATAGCATTACGAAGTGTTTGGCTCGTCGTGTGGATTGTTCTCTATATGTTGATGACTTCTTAATATGTTATCGATCCAAGCACATGCCAACGGTTTCAAATTATCAATGTCAAAAACAGTATCCATGTATTTCTGTCAGTTACAAAGACACCATGACGAACCCAAATTCATACTGGACAGAACACCTATATCAGTTGGTAAGGAAACAAAGTTTATAGGCATTATCTTCAACAAAAAACTGACCTTCAATCCACACATAAAGAACTTGAAAACTATATGCTTGAAATCTTTGGATTTATTTCAAGTAGTAGCGCTCACTGACTGGGGTGCTGACAGAAAAGTCATCCTCAATTTACATAGAACTTTTATTCGCTCCAAACCCGACTACGGTTGCATTGTTTATGGTTCAGCCAGAAACTCATACTTGAAGATGCTTGACCCAATTCATCGTAAAAAGATAAGACTCGCTCCGGGAGCATTTTGGACATCACCATGTGAAAGCATTCTTGCTGAAGCGAACGAGCCACCTTTATCACATCGTAGAGAAATGCTTTCCATACAGTACGCTCTCAAATTAAGGTCAAACCCTCTGAAGCCTGCTTTTCGGCTGAATTTCAACCTAAATACAAAAGGTTGTACCAAAAAAAAAACCAAATGGCATACCTTCCTTTGGCATTAGAATATCATCCAGCCTTGACAGTATAAAAATTATTATTTCTAAAATCCAGAAGACGTCCATCTCCGAAAAACCTCCCTGGCTACTTAAGCAACCAAAAGTACGTTTTACGCTACACGATGGAAAAAAACTTAGTCAAACCCTTGCATCTTCCACAACTTTTATAAAGAACTCTTCACCGAATTTAAAAACTACGCAAGAATTTACACTGATGTATCAAAGGATGGGGAAACGGCTGCAGCCTTCGTTAGTGGAGAGCACACAACAAAAGTTCGCTTACCAAACGGTACATCGATTTTGGAGCATTAGACCTTGTTCAGCAATATATCAAAAGCAAACGTATTTTAAGCTGCATCATCTTCTGCGATTCACTATCAGTACTTCAGTCACTACACAATAGGAAATTAGAAATCCTATTATTAATACTCTCATCAAAAATACTGAGCTGTGCACCGCCCAAAGTATAGTATACTACTGTTTACCCAGCAATATTGGTATTAATGGTAATGAAAGAGTTGATCGCGCTGCTAAAATGGCCCCATCCCTAGAACTATCTGATTTTAAAATACCATACACTGATTGTAAACCTACTAACAAAATGTCTTTGCGTCTCAAGTGGCAGGCACTTTGGAATGATGCAGTGAATAACAAACTCCATTCGATCAAATCAAACCTAGGAGACTGGGCTCCTTCTTATCGAACCAACCGTAGGGACGAGGTAGTCATTGCAAGAATTAGAATTGGTCATACTTATATAACCCATTCCTACGTGCTAAAATTCGAAGACCCACCAAAATGCATTTCTTGCAATGCACCATTCACCGTTAAGCACTTTATGAAAGATTGTTTCGATTTACAACCTTCGCGCGATCGTCACTACAATATTCGTCACATGGAGGAACTTTTTGATACAATAAACGTCTCTTGCATTTTAAAATTCCTGAAAGAAGCAAACATTTATTCCAAGATATACCTTTTATGCTATAAGCTTGAGTATTTTTGTATAATGCATATACCATCGTTCATACTAAGTAACTTTTGATGTAAATATTCATTAACACACCATTTACTTTCCCTGTTGATCGGGAAGCTTTATATATTACCCTTACCATCTAATCGTTTTGCTTTTAACTGTTTGATTTTATTATCTCTGGTCGATATTAATCATTTTATCAACTGTAAATAATCATATGTATAAACTTTTCTATGGCCCTAAATGACCTCGCAGTGCTGGTGCGCCATAAAAGTACAGTCAATCAATCAATCAGTCAATCAATAGTTTTAGCCATTAAAGTATATACGATTACGGCTTCTTTGTTTATCCGATAACTTGTTAAAGTGATAAATGCAAACTCTGCATTAAAGTCAGTGGATTTCATTATGTTTTGATCTGGCATTTTATAATTGACGTCTGTATGTATATATCTCGTGTACATTTTCTACAAATGCTACAAGACATAAGGTAAAAATATCATTTCAAAATGTTTCGCTAACACGTAGATATATATTTTCTTCAAACTTGCATCTGTCAGAAAGGTATGATGCTCTTGTACTGTCATGATAGGAACGATTTTGAAGAACTCGTAAATTACAGCTGGATAGACTCGTAAATTTGAAAATAAATCATTACCATTTTGAAAACTCTTTTAAACAGTGCATTTGGAGTTTCTATTATATATTTGCGTCAGGCACAATTACAATGATGTCAAAGAATATGCGGCTCAATATTGCTAATATGGGAGGTAATTATTTGTGGAAATCAGCAGGTGAACTAGTAAAGTACTTTTGGAACCAACACATATGATGTTACTTTTACTCCAACTAAACTAAATTTTGTATGCGGTAAGTTTTTCATATAATAATACACGAAAGTAAAAATAAAGAATCTAATAAAGAAATATTACTTCGCAGTGCAATTAATTATTGTGATTGTGTCACTATCCCGTAAATTACAATTTGTACATCAATCTGCTATCCTCGGGCAAGTTGTATTTTGTTTTTGTTTTTCCAGGGGCAAAGGGCTTGGGAATAATTTAGATTGTAAAGTCCATTGATACCCATAACTCGTCTGATCATTGACGGTATTTATAATTTCCTTTAACCTTTCCACATTCTTCCATATAAAGAAATTTGAAGTCGTCATCTCTGTCATCAATTTCTATGACACTACCAGTCTATTCTTTACCTTCATACAAAACTGCAATAAAATCACTGGGACTATGCTTCACAGGCTGATGTAGACATGGGGATGTCACATTCTTGTCACATCTCTCCAGTGGCCTAGTGGTTAGAGCGTCCGCCTCGAATGAGGGAGGTCGTGGGTTCGAACCATGCCAAAGATTTATATAGAAAAATTAAGGCTATGTGCAGAATTCAAATCAGACACAAACATACACCAAAAATACTTTTGCAGCATAATTTTGTTTGCACTTTTTCTGCAGTGACTTAAATTATATGGTTTATTTTACCATGTTAAATACAGTTGTAAGAAGTGATTATTAAATTTCTTGCTACAAGTCTTTAGTGTTTTCTATTTGACTGCAAATGTTATTTTGTTTAAATTTTATACCACTTTAATTTGTTCAGAATTTTGATTCATATGTTTGTTTACAATTTCTAATTTTTCCTAACAATTAAGAAACATTTTTTAAAATGCTCTAACATTCTTTGCGGAATCTGACAATGTTTGCTATTTTTAATCTTGTATCATTGAATGAAATCTTAGTATTTTAGTTGCCTTTAATTTGAATCGTTTTGATATTTCTTTGCATTTTCCTTGTCTATAAAATTCCTAATTTCTATGATGTATGCATGCAACCACTATGTAAGACTGAATATGCATGAGAACGTCATATACTAACGTAATTAATGCAGATTCTCCATATTTCCTAACGGTAAGAAGAGTTCTAACGTCTAACGTCTATTGGCCGAAATTGCTATGGGTCATGAGAAAGATCGTCATCAAAAGCGTTAGAAGCCGATACCGACCAATCATGCTAAATTCCATTTTCGACGATTGTGCTATGCCAGTAATGTAATCCATAATGGTGTAGAGGTTTGTGAATTCAATTTCCATTTTGTGTTTACTATTTGTCATGTTTTCTGTTTTCTAATTGTATTTGACAAAACCTTATTGAGAATCCAAAGTTCTTATGCATGTTATAAACAAGAAATAAAGCCATTAGCTTTCAAATGTTTATTGCCAGTATTTCGACAGGTATCACCCATACGCATACACAGAATATTCCAAATATAACAAAACCAATCAATGAAGATACAAATAGATATATTGATATAACTTTGAGAGTTTTAAAAAAATAGTATATCAGATCATCAAGCATTCAATAACCTGTGTTGCTGTGAAATGGTTTTAAGCATTTTAACTGAACCCTGACGCACATATTTTCCTATGCCTGAAACTGGAATAATGATTAACATTGTTCTGAGATCAGCACGAAACTTTCTTTTATTGCATATTTACATGTAATGCAGTGATTCCTAAGAACTGCGGTTTGTAGGAAATCTTCCAAGCAGTCTAATCGTGCTGCACAACTTTTCATCTTGTCAATTATATATAAGACTTCAAATACAGGGCACAGTTTATTTATGTCTAATTTATCTCAAATCCGGTGGACCATATCGTTTCTTGAAGATTACATTATATTCCGATAAAATAATATTTTCGTATTACATTACATTCCGATAAAAGAAAGAGAAGAATCAGGAACAAATGAGGCAGTGGTATTATTACCTGGAGACGCCGGAGGTATTATGGAGCATCTATTTAATGTTTAGGTCTTGGCAAAAGGAAAAAAAGAACTTCAAAATGAAAGTTTGCTAAAATTTTTTTTTAAGTGTGTAGGTCTCTTTAAATAGCAAATGATACAAATAAGAACTAGCATTTTTAAAACATTCGGTAATATTTCTAATCATGCGCACCTTGCACCATGTATTTTATTCATATTGGTCCAAAATATTACCGTTATCGACGAAGTCGCTCTCTTCATCATTCTCAGCAGCAAAATTAGAAAAATCATTTGGAACAGCTCGTGAAAGTGGCAGCTCAAAACCAAGCTCGAAATGGAAATTGTATATTGGGACGCTTGAATAATAGTGAATGGCAAATCTAATTAGGGTTCCAGCAAATAAACATAAGCGGTAGCCACTAAAGTAGTTACGAAACGTGACGCAAGACAGTAAAGAGCACTGGAATTAGATATATATAAGAAGATACTAGCAGGTGTTTGTATTTGCCATGTAGTATCATTCTGTCATTTTGGGTATTGTTCTCGATTATATATCGATATTTATTAATCATATTACATAATTTACTGAGGACGTAATGAATCTGTCCACTGAAGTATTTGATCTGCTTAGTTTAGTCTAACAATTACAAAGAGAGAACAACATAAACAAGTAATTCGTGTTATATTACTGTAACATTTACCTAATTCTCACAGAGTAAAAATAAATAAATCGCAGTACTTTAACAACGTACGATTAAGAACATTTTGAAAATATAGAAACATAATTCAATCGTCCTCCTTACTTAAATCTGTCTAATAAAATAGAAACTTAAAGGAATGAAACCAATGTCTCAAAATTTAACATATAATTGACGTGATGATACAAGCTGTTCTAGATACGACGCATTGAAAGATACGCCTAAAGGACTGCCGGATTTCGACAAAGTCTCAGAAATACATCAGCTCGTGCTATAACAATTCAAATGAACAATTTAAAGAGCTTTCGGAAATGACAAGATTCAGACATAAACGTTCGAATGCGTATTACGATAATTTAAGTATAAATATATTTGCCAGCAACGCTGTTGCATAAATCTACTAGTCCCAGGTAGAAAAAGAAATATTTGTTAGTAAAATCTCACAGGAACGATTTTAAATCTGCTCTGATAAATGTTCAAACTTGCTTGGATGTGTTTATAACTTTTCTCAACAAATCAAAGTCTCCCTAAAACAAGTTACTCATTCCAGCGAGTTTTCAATTCCTTTCCAAGTTAAAGTTTGTTTCAGTGACCTTAAATCTCCTTTTAACGTTTCAACATGATAAAATAATTTGAGTTCTATCAAATGCGTTACCATTGGTTAGTCAAGAGTTGTGAAGTAGTTTCTTCGAGATCAAAATATGTTTAAATGAGTTAACTGATTAAAAACAAAGTTTCAAAAGCATCAAACGAGATATAAAGTCGCTCAATGAGTTTTTAAATTGTTCCATCGAGTTTTAAAGAGTTTTGAAGATTGGTTAACAGAATTGTGTCATAGCCTGTGTCTTAGTCCTCTAATTTTTTGAACAAGTATATGCAAGAAGCCTGAACCTAATATGTCTTGCTCCTCTTGATGTTTATTTATATATCCGGACTCAGAGTGTTGTGTTTGGACAAGCATTTTCTAGAAAAGATGAAACTGAGTCCCATAATAGTCCCAAAATATTTCAATATATGCCTCGGTTGTGCATCATTAACGCTGACTTGATCCGCATCGCAATTACCTTCGGCTGTGTACATTGACCTGAATGTTGCAAAAGGGTAATTACTATTTGGTGCAAATACAATATCAGACATGATTGCACGTGTCTCTGTCAAGCTATTTTGAAGCTCTAGTTTGGCAGATCCGCCATCTTTGTACTTCACATCCATGATTAAAGATTCGATATCAAGGTCAACATTGGTGATTGCGACATAAGGACGTACATCAGTAGGGTTTGCTTGCCCAATGATGACCGAAGAACCAAATGGTATCCAGTCCACTCCATCTGGTGGTAAAGGAAGAAGATGGGTATATCCATCATTATACATTACAAAGACTTGTGCATATTCCGAATTCCATAGAACAGGTCTATATATTCTAAAATAAGATACGTTATTGTATGAGGGTCCATTAGAAAGTGTAAGTCGCAT
Organism: Megalonaias nervosa; assembly: GCA_016617855.1. Lineage (NCBI taxonomy): Eukaryota > Metazoa > Mollusca > Bivalvia > Unionida > Unionidae > Megalonaias > Megalonaias nervosa. The sequence goes on from JAECUM010018293.1 coordinate 12,890, forward strand.
TGAATCTGGAGCTAACCACCACAACTCCACGACAACAGCTTCTACAATAACATCGTCATCCTTATATACTCCGACAACCGTGTCTGGCAACAGTGACCTCCTCGCGAGAGATAAAGTGTCTATTAAAAGTGGAAGAGAAGAACTGGAATTAATATAGAGGTAAATTAAGTTAAGATCGGTCTCAGTCCATGTAAAGTCAGGAATCGACCAGGAGACTTCAGACTCGGATGGAGTCAGAATCTTCTGTTCCTTGGATGATATTGCCGTCTTTCCCTTGTATTGCATTTGGACTATGGTCTGTCCTGTGATTCCATTAAATTGTGTTCTCAGTATTGACCCTTTTGACTTTCCTTCCACATTAAATGTCAGATTCAATTTAGTGGAGAACTCTGTTGATGAATGAAGTCCTTCGCTGAAATAGACAGTAGCTTTGTCCGACTTAATGGATCCAGACATTTCATTGGAGAGCTTGATATCTCTAAAGGTCCAAAGAAATTGATAGAGATGATAACATTCGCTTATGTTTCGAGATCTCGGATTGGAAAGTGAGTTATAGTGAGGCACGGCAGCCGTTTTTTTCATACTTCTTGACAAACTTGTCAAAAATGGGAATATTCACATTGCTAACTTCTGAATATGTAGTATTATAATAATTCTGCGTGGCAAAGGAAAGACCTTCAGAAACCACTGTATGTTGCCAGTTGGAGGTGAAATCGATGATACAAGTCAGCTCTCACATTGCAATTTCTTGAGTCATAAATTCATCGTCTACATCTACTTCAACGTACTCTACGGCCGAACATCATCAGTAGAGTTCAGTCGTACCTGAAGAGTATGCGAGCCTATATCGAGGTATGATCTTATAGGAAACCATCCGCTGGACATAAATATGTTCCAGTCAGGCTGAGTCGATTTGTTGGTAACGAAGATGCCAACAGTTTCGTCGTCGATTTTGATGATTACTGTGTCGATTTCGTTTCCGTTAGAAAATCACAAATCTGAGATTTGTACTATGCTGGAAGTGCGCAGGCAGAAGATTAGTGAGAGGTGCTCGCCATTCTGCAGTAGTACGGCTTCCCCCCCCCCCCGTAGCTTTGGACGGATCGCTAACTTGATGATTTTCTTTGTTTCTCATGGAGTCGGCCTCTAAACGAAGTACTGTGCCGTTGGTCATGAGAACTAAATATAGAATGATGATAAGCATTTGAGAAATATGCATCGTGGATGATGGGATATTCTTTTTTTGGTCTGTTCGTAGATGTATATCTGAAAGCAGAACAAAAATGTGATTCGTACATGAATCTGTTTCAATCCATTGTTTGAACATTACATTAGAATATCTAATAATGATAGTTGGATTCATCTATATTTGTCTTTGAATAAATTCTTTTGTTTTCACCTGTAATCGTATTATACAAATCTACATATGCTGGAAAGACATCTTGTACCTTGTCGAGACATTTATTCATTATTAGGGGAATTTCTATTACAAATAGTACAACTTTTCATGTTTGAAAGAAGAGAAAATGAAATGCTTTAACGTTTGGACTGAAGAATAATCGTTCCTCGGATCCATGTCATCCAACAGAATTCATAAAGATATTGTTATCAGACATTTCACGGTCATCTTCATGATACGGTTCAGAATGATATTTTTTAAATGATACTTTTTATAAAAATTCTCTTTGATGAGCCATATCGTTTTATAACAATAACGTTACCACAAGAAGTTTGATCCCTTTAGCCACTGAGGAAATAATTTTAAAATACCTTTCTCTGTCAATAAAGCTCAAATCTACCGTGGAAAAATGTGTGTTTAAGTAAATACAATAAGATGAATCTGAATGTATGGAATTATTCTGAGCTATATTTAATATTACTTCCAGTTTACTGCCAATCCAGACTACTTCAGTTTTCTTCAATATTTATAAGCAGGCCTATCAAGGTAGTTTAACGGTAAATGAGGTTAGTGGAATGTCAGTTACACAGGTGAGTAACCTATTCAAGTTATTTATTGTTAAACCCTTGTTATTAGGATGTTTCATTTGATCTAATATATTGCACATATATGAAGAATATATGTGTATAAATTATTGCTTTTTTCTCTAGCAACTCTTAATGTTAAGCAAAATGAACATTCTCTATTAATCAGGCATGGCGCTGGCTTTAAAAATGTTGTCGCCAAAAAAATCGCCAACATATATGTTTTGTCGCAATTTTCAAAAATGTCCTCATTTTCATAATACAGTACTATCCATTTATCTCGAAATTCTCGGGATCAAGGTAATATTGTTGACATAAGCGAATGTTTAGATAGGTCAGAGGGGGGTGGGTGGCTGAAAAAAAAAGATATTTCTCATACAAGTGAAATTGTTAAGATATGATTTGTCGTCTGTGACTAGGATTTACACAGAGAAAAGAAATGGAAATTTTGATTAAATGAAGACAATTAGTCTGAAATATATTTGTATATTGACAACTTACATTTGTGTAGTACACTCCACAATGTGTTAAATAATACACATACATATGAAAAAAACTATGAATTCGAGTATTCGATCATATGTTTGAAAAATTCATGTATCAGTCAAATCTCTTTAGAAAACACAACTAAAACGTATGTATAAAAAAACGGTAGTCCTCGTTTGATCTGTATCCAATTCTCAACAAACACGTTTCCCGAGACAATTCACTCTGATACTTATTATCGTAGTTGCACGTGACTGTATGCTACATGTATATGTACTTAAATTGACCTAGAGTTTGGTCAGCCAGCGACAACTACCATGATGCCTAGGCAACCAAGGGGATGAGGCTATTCATTGGGAAATGAAAACATGTGAACAAATTAAAAAGTGTCACATTCTTGCGAGATGTCCCACCTTCATTTAACTCGACGGCCAGATATCTATTTCAAAATCTTGGAACTTTAATTGGGGTTTTAAACTGCCATTGGTAGCGATTGTAAGCATGAAATATTTTGTTGCAAACAGGAAACTTTCACGGCACAATAAATATGTTCCAATCACTGGTAAAAATAAAACAATGCTTTTATTTAAGTTTGTTGCCGACTTCTTTTGATCAAAGATCTTCGGGTTGCTTTGTTGAAAGTTCATGTGTTGTTGAAGGCGCCGCTAAAGGCGCTCTTTGTAGGACCAAACAAATGCCCGTTTATTATTGCTGCGGCAACATCAAGTAATTGTAAAACACTGACGGAGACAGAATTTTATTTTCATTTGCTTAGCATATATTTCAGAACGATCGATGCTTTGATAGGTAATCAGCTTTCTCTGAAGTTTCAGCAAAACTATTTTTTTCCGGTACATTTTTCAAAAAGGAAAAAAAAAATTGCCATCGTCTAGTAGATTGTAGTTATTCAGTTCCCTCCTTCAGATGTGGTCGATTGTAGCTGGACAGGTAGCATGACTATTTGGGTTATATTACAGCACAGAGTACTAAGGCTAGACATCAGCATAAGCGGATTATGATATTACAATGTCGTATTATGGAGGTTTGTCAATATGAACAAAGGATTTGTTTATGTAACAATATATTCCAGTGCAATTTTATATCCAAGTTTGCGGCTTTCTGTCATGGTGCCTTTGAATTTCTCAACTCCAAACCCTGGACTGTATATACAGTTTTTAACAGCAAAAACGTTGTCACCAAAAACATCGCCAGATGGTATATTTTATCGCCAATAAGGCAAAAATATCGCAATTTGCGACAATGGTGAATCCCAGAGCGATCCCTCGATATTTACAATAAAGCGTGATTTATATTTTTGCAAAACAGTTCTATCCATTTTAAAATCCCCTCCAAATTTTATAAAGTATCATACATTGCCACCGAAAGGTCATGCACCAGAATAAACATTTTCTAAAGCCGATTAAGGTCATCGACTCATAGTAGCTATATCTGGAGTAAACAGAAGATCACGTGGGATACGAATGGTTTCCCTAATGTACTTCTTTTAGTGAAACCAGTTAGTTTCATTATTAACAATGGATAGAAGAACATGCTTAAGTCTATATACAGTACATGATGAAGCCGTTTTGCATCTAGATTAGGAACTACATACGGTGTTTGTTTATTGAATATTGGAAGACAAGTTATTGTTCCTTTCTGAGTTAAGAATAACTACCCTGAATTATATAAAAAGGGTTTTGGCCTGGCATAATATGGATATTATCTCCCCAAAATGAATCAATAAATAAACTCATATGTAAACCCATATGATTCTGGGCATTTAGTATGACCGAGAATCTCGAGTTACCCCTTGATATAATATATTAGTTAATAGACGCAACATTCCTGTTCTCAGTATTGTTTAGTATTTCTATTTCGGATATTTCCAGAAGACAAACTATAAAAAAAAATTCAAATTTGGGCCACTGTCAGCGGTTGCAAATTCTCAAAATCAAAAACAGTATGCATGCATTTCTGTCAGCTTCGAGGACACAGTGACGAGCATTAACTCACGCTGGACGGAACACCTATACCAGTTGTTGAGGAAGCAAACTTTCTAGGTATTATCTTCAACAAAACTCACCTTCATAAAGAACTTGAAAGCTCAATGCTTGAAATCGTTGACTTACTTAAATTATCAGCGCACACTGACGAGAGTCCTGACAGAAATATCATCATCAATTTATACAGAACATTTGTTCGCTCCAAATACTGGACAACGGTTGCATTGTTTATGGTTCAGCTAGTAAGTCATACTTGAAGATGCTTGACCCAATTCATCATCAAGGGACAAGACTAGCTCTGGGGGCATTTAGGACATCCCCATGTGAAAGCCTTCTCGCTGAAACGAACGAGCCACCCTTTATCACATCTTGCTGAAATGCTTTCCATACAGTATGCTCTCAAATTAGGATCAAATCCTCTGATCCTTGCTTTATCGGCTGTTTTTCAACCCAAATACAAAACATTATACGAAAATAAACTATATTACATACCTTCCTTTGGCATAAGAATATTATCCAGCCATGACAATATAAAAATTGATCTTTCTAAAATTCAGAAAATATCCATCTCCGAAACACCTCACTGGCTACTTTATCAACCAAAAGTCCTTTTTACGCTACACGATGAAAAATAACTGAGACTAATCTTCCATCTTACACAACTCTTATAAAGAACTCTTCGCCGATGTTAATAACTACACAATAAATTAAACTGATGGATCGAAGGATGAGGAGAACGCTGCTGCAGCCTTCGTTAGTGGACAACACACAATAGAAATTCGCATACCAAATAGTACATTGATATTTTAAGTGGAAATCAGAGCATTTGAACTTACTCTGCATTATATCGAAAGCAAATGCATAATAAACTGCATCTTCTCCGATTCACTATCAGTACTTCAGTCACTACACAATAGAAAATTAGAAAACCTAACCAATGTTCTCATAAAAAATACTGAGCTGTGTACCACTCACAATATAGTATACTACTGGTTACCCAGCTATATTGGTATTAAAGGTAATGAAAAAGCAGATCACTCTTCTAAAATGGCCATATCCCCCGCACCATCTGATTTTAAAATACCATACACTGATTTTGAACCTAGTATAAGAAGGTTTTTACCTCTCAAGTCGCAGGCATCATGGAATGATTCAGTGAATAATAAACTCCATACGATCAAACCAAACCTAGGAGACCGGGCTCCTTCCTACAGAACCATCCGTAGGGACGAGGTAGTCATTGCAAGAATTAGATATGGTCATACTTATGTAACCCACTCCTACGTGCTTAAAGGCTAAGACAAACCAGAGTGCATTTCTTGCAATGAACCATTCACTGTTAAGCACTTTATGATAAATTATTTCGATCTCCAACGTACGCGCAATCAGTACTACAATGTGCACGCATTAAGGAACTTTTGATACAACAGACGTCTCTTGTGTTTTAAAATTCCTGAAAGAAGTAAACGTTTGTTCTAAGATATAAGCTTTATGCTGTCACCTTGAGTATTTTTATGTAATGTATATACTGTCGTTCATACTCAATACCTTTTCATCTAAACCTTCGTTAATTCACACCATTTTCATTCCCCATTGATCGGGAAGTTTTCTATATTACTCTCACCGAATCATCGTTTTGCTTTTAACTGTTTGATTTTCGTGTCTCGGGCTCGGCCAGCGTGAGTACGTGGGAAAGCTTCCCAGTTGGTTCTCGTGGGTCGGTGGTTCTTCCCGGGGTTTTCCCTGGTTCTTCCTCCACCATTTATACCGGCCGCCATGTATAGCCTATCTTGTGCTGAAAAACTGCGTTAAACCCCATAACTGTTTGACTTTGTTATCGCTGGTCAAAAAGAAACCTTTTTTCAACTGTTGTTAATGCAACGTATAACCTTTTCTATGGCGCTAAATAACCTAGCAGTGCTGGCGTGCCGTAAAAGTAAAATCAATCAATGAATCAATCTCAACATCAGTTGTCAGGTTTATAAGTATATTTCACTAGATTTTCGTTTCAGGATTCACACACTCTTACTCCACCTTTAACACATATCGATTACAATTATTGAATATTGTATTTCCACTACGTTAAATAAACTTCACAACGTCATAATATAAAATATGAATTGGAAGAGGAAAATTAATTAATAAGCGAAAAGGCAGCCGGTGTTAGAGCGGGATATTCCACAGTAGATAGTTTGCATTCACTATTATCTTGAATGTGTACATACTATAAAAAAATCATGAGTTTATTTCGTGCAGTATTTATGTGTATGAAAACAGTATTTGATAGGGTGGAGAGAAATTTAATGTACCAAGAGATATTCAGTGAAACTATTAGAAAACAAATGCTAAGAAGATAATTTATAATTATGTCAAGGTATGTGTTAAGTCCAACAATTTTATTTCTGATGTGTTTATTGCCATCTATTCGCACGCCAAGGTTGTATTTAATCGCCCTTACTCTTTGTGGAACGATATGAGCTGAGACCATTCTTAGCAGAAGTACACATGAGAGATTCGATAGAAAAAATGATATCGTTGTCTGTGGATGATTTAAATGTCTTTGCTGACATTGTTAATCAACGCATAAAATGTTCAATGCATTGCAATAATGCTGCTTTAATGGCCATTGAAAATGAAACTGAAGAAAAAAGAACCCCAAACAAAGGTGATTATATGTCGCAGATCTTGCAGTCTCAGACATTATGAAAAACGGTACTATGGCCCTACAGAAGTATAGATTGAATCATATTCCACGTACCTATGAATGCATATTTTATTTTAGAAAATCGTGACAAATGTATCAGAAAGCTGTATCGTTAGAAAGATTGAGGGCCGTGCCTATTTGGAAACTAAGATTTCGAAGTTTTGCATATGACATGTAACCAAATTTCTTCATCTTTCACTTACCTGACTTCTCACTAATTGCACAACATCAGTTGTCAGGTTTATAAAACATATTTCACTAGCTTTTCTTTTCAGGATTCACGCCATATTATCCGCTTTTGACATATATCGATTACAGTTATTCAATAATATACTTCCATTACTTGAAATAAACTCAGGCTATTGCTCTTTATTTTTGAATGATCTGAGACCCTTTTTAGCAGAAGTAAACAGGAGAGGTTCGATAAAACAATTAGTATTGTTGTCTGTAGATGATTTAACTGTCTTTGCTGAAATTGTTAATCATTGCATAATATGTTCAATACACTGCAATAATACTGCTTTAATGGGAAATGAAAATGAAGAAAAAAAAAAAAAAAAGAAAAAAAGAACCCCAAAATGAAGATGATTATATATCGCAGAAGTTGCAATCTCAAAAACAAACCTCATGACATATGTGTCAGAAAACTCTATTGCTGCAAGCATTGAAGACTGCCTATTTTGAAGCGAAGTTTTTTTTTCTTCTGCAGTTTGGCATTTTACCTGTAGCTAATTTGCTTTGTCTGTGTGACAGAAAGATAGCTATTGTTTTAGGTTTTTATCGGGACAATGATGTTGAAAATGTTCATTTGTCATGAGTTTGTTAGTACATGTTTGTCTACTCCAAATAGATTCCTATATAATGAATAAGAAAGGCTCACTATGTGGAATATAATATACAGACAGGCTTGACGCACGGTTCCAGTGAGGGAAAACATGTGGCTTACTCAGGTCTTATCCTTCATGTTGCCATACAGGTGTCTAATTTCGTCATCGTAGATTTTCTCAAAATGAATCTTCTTTAAAAAAAAATCTTGGGAATACATTTAACATTGTACTGGTTATGAATATTTAGTTTTGAAGCAAAAAAAAGGGGCTCAAAGAATTGTATTGGCTATGATAGAGAGAAGTCTCAAAGGATAATTTCTGAGTCATTCACCTAGTCGAATGAGTCAGAGAGCGATGATTGATTGTTTCAACGTCAGGGATGATGTCATGTCGAAATTATCAACTGCCAGAAGATACTCTAACCAATGTTAGAGTTTACAAGTAAGATGGTCAGAAAAGTGTGATTGTCTTTCTAACGATGTTAGAAATTCTTCTATTTTTGCATGGAGTTGTCACTGTTTAGTGTAGTCAGGGGCGGAACGATGAAAATATCGAGACCTACACGATATCGCGACCGAGGATCATGTAAATTATCGTGATAAATCCATGAGGAATCGCTTGCGCGCGTGAAAAGAAGTTTCTGAATTTAATCATATGCATGTCCCTTGAACACCAAGTCTGATGAATGTTTAACAGAGTATGTGTATCGACTCCATTAAACACAAATAAAAGATTGCAGTTATCTCTGATCACTTTAGGTATTTGTGTATATCGGTGAGTAACATAAATCACGTCCGAGCTGGATTTGATTGTTTGTCTAGCATCACGTCATCGTAAACTAGAAGATAATTAATACATCCTTCGAGATCATCCACGGATGGAGCATCATCAATATCGGCGATAAAGTCAATAATATCATTTCCGTCCTCGTCCAACAATTTTGCATTTTCATTAAAATCTTTAAGCACGTTGTAGCATCGCTGATCATCTATAGATGGTGCCACTAAATACAACTTATCCCATTTGAGCCATCTCATTATCAGGTTAAGCAACAATTTCGTCTTACCAGACTATGATAATTACTCTGATAGAATTCGGTAGCGCTGCATGATGCTTGACTGACTCTTGCTTTCGTGTCTCTGAAAAATCAATGATATCAATGTTGTAGAAATATAGTAAATAATATGAATTTATATTGTGTTCGATGCAGAGCCCCCACACCTACCAGTGGGTTAACAACAATAACGAAGAGGAATAAAAAGCTTGCACTTACAGGCAAGTGTATAAAATGTGGTACAAAAAAAATTACAAATTTATCTCTAATAAAACAGGTGGTGATATTTCTGCCTCACTGGGAATATTACCAGGGGTTCCATTATCTAAATATTCTGGTGAGAAGCATCTTCCTGGATTTAATTATTGTGGTCCTGGAACCCGACTTGATGAAAAAGATATTCCAAAATCGGGGGAATATCCAATAAATGCGATTGATCAAGCGTGTTACATTCATGATATGGCGTATAAAAATCCAGATTTACAACAACGACATATTGCAGAAGTGAATTTGATTCATACGTTAAAATCTTACAAAAAATTAATCTCTCAGAGAATCACTTGTTAATTTTGTAATAAGATCTGCGCTGAAAGGTAAACTAGTGCCAGGGGCCGGTAATTAGTCGGCCGATTATTATTATAATGATAGAATCGATTTATTATAGCCCAAGAGGATATTGAATTTGTAAAGCAGCGATTAGTAAACTTGCTGATGCAGCAGGTGTCGCACGTTCTGTTGCTGCAGATTGGTTAGCACGACAGGCAATATGGCAAATTTATCTACCACCACCTAAAAAAATTCAGTACGCACATTTTGATGTTAGTATTCCCAATGAGGTTCATCTGGCAGACATTTTGGTTTAACCCCATGATGTTATTAAAACTGGTAGACGTCAGTCACGCACAAATAAATACGCGTTGACTGTCGTTGACATTGCAAGTAGATATAAGGAAGCAGAGCCACTATCAACTAAAACAGCAGCTGAAGTTGCATCTGCGTTTGAACAAATTTATCAACGAGGATCCGGACCACAAGGTAGTCTACGATGGCCACAGTTGCTACAGGTTGATCCTGGCAAGGAACATCTTGACGCGGTAACATCTCTGATGAAACAACATAACGTCAAAATCAGACGAGGACACACCGCAGTTCATCGCGATCAGGCAATCGTTGAGCGATTTTAATCGAACACTTGCTGAACGATTGTTTGGATATCAATACGCACAGGAAATATCGCTGAACAAAGTTAAAAAAGATATGAGATCTCGAGAATAGGTTGCAAGACTACCAAGTGTGATAACTGCGTTAAATAATGAAATTACTCTTGGATTTTCTATGGGACCCATCAATGCGATCACAAAAAACATATACCAAAACAACGACATGACTCTTTCTCAAAACAGCTATTACTAGGTAATGTGACTGTCAGATATTTATATGAACCTGATGATTTTGAAGGTGGTAAAAAAAAGAGCGACTGACCCAGTCTGGAGTGTAACCACACATAAAATTTCCAGCGTGGTAAGACCCACTGGTAGACCTGCAATTTACAGACTAGATTCAACTGCTTCTCAGCGTGGATTTATACGTGAACAATTACAAGCAATTCCTGAAGATACACAATTACCAACACCTTCACTTTTGTGAAGGCAGTGCACCAGCTCCCCGACGTCAATTACATTCAAGACAGGTCAGCATCACATTTTCGCGTGTGTGACCAAGACTACTATTAATTCTATCCACAATCTGTCAGGTTTCTTGCTTCCTCCAGATTTTGTCAGGGATAATAATTAAGAGAAAATACAAAAATAATGAGGTGAGCTACTTCTGGATTTCCAGGTATTGGTCACCTAATATAGTTTTCGACGGATATTACTATTGGGGTCCACCCTAAATTGCCCGATACTCAACAGATAATGTACGCTTTCCCACCGTGTCACCACGTGGTGGGTGCTCTTTTGCGCTCCCCGGGGTTGATTATGGAGAGGATGTGCAAAAATCTGTTGAACGCAGAAACCTGACAGATTCAGAAAAACAAGGGTAATGTTTTGTTTTTTTAAAAATAAAACAATAAATAATTATTTATTATTGTAAAACACAAGCTCTTTAATCTATCTACCTAGCTTTGTAGCATCAGACGCAGTAAAATAAAGTCTTATATCGTTTATCCGTGCACTTATATACGACCACGGGTCAGTTTTTGGATACTCTGGAAGTTTTAAAAATATTCGTTTATGTGAAACATAATCACCGCGTTGATGCTGCGGTATCGTTGCAGGTGCTGGAGGTTGTACTTTTGGCCATCCAAATACGGCTCTGATCGATGACTGATATATATATATATATCGACGCTGTACTCAGGCGTTGATATTTCTATCGCGGCTGATAATGTTGGTTTGTGAACCGTGATAGCGATCTTGGATTCTTTTCCTGTGAGAGATTTAATCCTACACGGGAATTCATCGTTGATTTGTTCGATCTGATAACTGCCCGTAGGTATCCTCACAACATTCCAATCCTGTGCTCCATCGGGTTTATTTTTGTACGCAAATACCAGTGAATTATTTGCTTGCAACCCACCGAATGACTTTGATTTTATATTTGGCCAGCTGTGATACACTCATAATTGTGCTAATACTATTTCCTTCGCTGGAATCGCAGTTGGAAAGCTAACGTTGAACTCAGTATTGGTTGAACTTGCCGACATCATCGTGGTTTTTGACAGAGTCGTATTAGCGACGATCTGTTGTAGTAATTCTGATGACGTAGTCATTAGAGACATTATTATTTTTTAAATCGAAGGTCTAATATCGTTTTTCGTAGATTCTATCTTGTCTCCTGACACAGTCATTGCCTCATGGTAAATGTTAATCATTTCTGTGAATTCCTGATCTGATGTTATTACATCGTTGAGACCTGATGATATTAACGAAGATAATTTTGCGTATTCGCGTGTTGCTGTATGCAACTTTATTGTATATTCGTGTAATTTTTCAACCGCGCAAGTGGATATTTTTTATTTTGGCGATGATATTAAGAATACCAGCAATTCCTGTTGCAACTGAAACACCAATTCCTATTATTGGTGCTATAATGTATGACGCTGACAATACGTCGATAACCGTTACTGTTCCAGCGATGATCACAGATGCAGAGTATACAATTATATCAGTAACTGTATACTCGTCGATGATATTTTTCAGTTGGGTATGCCACGAACACACTTGCTCGTATCTGAAATGTTGAACGTCGATTGGGGAGTTCATTATACAAATTACTAAATTTTAAGTAGGTGGTAGTTTAGCGACTAATTCAAGACACCAATAGCATAACATGACGAGGCTTTTTTCTTCGGGTTAAACCACAAATATTCTCTCGTCGTTTTGATCCAATATCACTAACATAGATCCAGAGGATCCACTAACTGGATAATGCCGTGAAATTGTAGTAGATATTGTAAATGTCGTAGTGCCGAGTATTGAAAATCTGTATATGCCGGTAACCTCAGCGCGATGTTTGATGCATTTATTGAGTGGTGACCATAATGCTGATCCAGACTCTACTGTTTATACTACACTGTCGGTAATTTTTCTATGTCAGAGAGTTTAATGTCCATGACTGCTGGACTTCCAAAAAATTCATTAATAGCTCTCTTTGTGTTTCTACGACAATTTACAAATGCGGCTACATGAGTAGCATATTCAGATCTAAATGTGGTCATTCCATCATTGATTGTCATTAACGAGGTCATCATCGGGATGTTGCTATTGGCGACGTATTTCTTTGTTGCAGCGTCATCATTTGATTCTGGTTCTCCAAGACCAGTAATTTTTTATTAGCCATGTTGAGAGAACCAGTCATTGTATCACCGGCGGATAGTAAACAATCATCGATCTCAGTTCTGATCATATCGTTGTTACTGTCTACGTATCTATTTGTTGCCACGTCATCGTCTGATTTTGGTCCTTTCACATTGGTAATTGTATTTTTGCTCATGTTGAAATCGCCATACATAAGATCTCCAATTCTTCTGATTCGTAAAGTAATTTCTCCCATGAGTGTTAGAAATGATTCCTCCGAGTTTTCAATTTTACCGTTTTTAGCAAACATCACTAATTATCTTCCGTCGCCACCGGATCCCGCAGAATTATATCTGTCAGCGGGATATTACTCGTCTTCAACCGTCCTTGCTGTTCCTGAAAAACAACGACTTCATTCTGGTCCACATTTGCGAGACTCAAAAGATCAGTGAGTTCATTCTTGACCTCGTTAAGGGTTGCATATTTAGATAAGTATCCTTGAGGTTTTTCTCGAGCAGATCTTCCGTAAATATGTACCATTGTATATTCACTAAGACGTGTTTAAAACGACGGTGGACGGCTATACCGTCTGGTGGTATACTCGTGCACGACTTTATGAGGCGGTGTCAGCGACCTTGACACAGCGTCGGAAACAGCGAGTACTACACGTCCACACATTGGCGGATCGGTTATTGTCTGTGTTGGTAATGTTGAATACCAGACGGGAGTTTGAAGCGGAGTGCTTTACACTCTGCCGACATATTTTAAAAATTCTTTAGGTGGCGCCAACCCATACGAATCGAAATAAACAACTCCACGTGGATCAATCGCATATGCAACCCAATGAGTACTTGGACCAGAACTTCCATCGAGATTAATGATACCAGTTTCCTGGATATTTGGTTGTTTTGGTAATTGATCACGCATAAAAACACCTCTGAAGTTTATGATGTTTAATTTTTTAGCAGCATCAAGTAAATCAAAATTGGACATGGAAGCATCAGCGAAGTGCCCCTGGCAGTCTTAGACCTTTCCTTGTTGATTTTTTTTTGAAGTTTGTATTCCTTGTCCTGTTGCTTTCTTTAGTGCCATCCCAGCAGCAGCTCCAACAGCACCAAGTGCAGCTGCTTTTTCAACAGCTGGGGCTGCAGCGGCTATCAACTCTGGTATAGCTGCAAGAAGTGGAAATATGCCACCCATATTGGCGATGTCTTTAATGGCACCCGCAGAAAGATTAAATCTATTGCCAGTCTTTGATCATTTGGCTTCATTAAAGTGCCTGAGTTGATCTTCTGTCAGTGATTGTTTATTTGGACCACCTGCGATCTGTTCTGATTTCAGTAATATTTTTATTCCACAATTCCTTTTTGATATTGATTGTAGCTTTTTAATCTGACCAGGAGTCAGACTGACACTAACATGATGATATGACATTATAATATCGTGAACGATTTAATTACATGTTTTCTACTAGGGCATCAATGACTCGCATTCGTCCACCAACACCTTCAAGCAACATCATTTTATCTGAGAGTATAACAGCGGTTACTCTGTAATTAGCAATAGCTCCTCTTGCCACACGAGCTCGAAAGTGTATATCAACGACAGATTGCCTAAATAAATCCAAGAGTTTCAGCGAAAACTAATAGATCGGATACAGAGTTGTAAAATCGAGCTGTGATATTTGTAGACCAGAATCAACATTTTGATCACGTCCCATGAACGTCATCAAACGATGATATGCACGTGATACACGATTATTCTCAAAATTCAATAATATATCTTCGGATGGTTCTTGATGCCCGTTTATTCTCAGTGAAACTTCAGTGCCACCAAGTTTGTCGAATATCATTGTACTGTGTGTTTGTGAGTTTACTCGTGCGGCATCGTGAAAAGTAAGAAATATATGTCGCGGCGCAGAAACACCTTGCTGTGATGCTATCTGCCATGTGAATAAGCCATTAATGTTACTTTGAACACTATCTGTGGTCATCGTCAACCATAATAATGTTGATTTACCACCTGAGTGTGTATAGCCTATCTTGTGCTGAAAAATGGCGTTAAACCCTATAACAATAACAACAACAACAACCACCTGAGTCCATAAAAGGGAGCAACCGTTGTTCTACAGCGAGTGATGGTATCATTTTTGGCATCCACAATGAAAGTTTTGCCAGCACTACTTTACCTGCATCAACGAGAGGGCGCCAGATTGCATCATCGTCGGTAGCCTTTATTACAAGAACAACTGTATGCTTGGCTCCGAAAATGACGTTTTTGACATTTCTGCAAAATCCAAAGAATGTGACAGTGGAATTGCACACGAAAATCTTCTACTTCCATCTTTCAGCATTGATCGACGCGCTGCGAATCCTAAGTTGAATTCTGGATTAACGCAAATAATAATGTTTTCCACATCAGCGTCAGCAGCGCCGTCATTGTTTCTTGGTCTTCATATATCATACTGTCTGTTGTCAGAGTGGTCAGAAGTATCCTTCAGAAACATCATTGACGGACCAGATGATCTTGAATAATCATCTGAATATATTGCTAGACCCAATATAGTCGTGGTAACGTCGACGTTTTCCAGGCATGATTCAATGTTTCTTCGGTCGATGCTATACGTGACACTGTTGAACAACGCCATGATGCCATTATTAATAAAACCAACTCTAACATCAACTCCATATTCAGCATCATCTGTTCTTCGAATTTCACATTCTACTTCAATAAATGCTTCAGCGGATATGAAATATATGTATCCTGAGCTTGCAGCTCATTTCCCCCACGCTGATTTGGCTCTCGTGCATCATACGAATAATATTAATAATCGCGTACCGATTCATCTTTGAGGACTGGCGCATCCAGGTCGAATGCAGGATCAGATACACGTTTGAACATTTTATTATACCACTTCCCGCTATCAGACTAGCAGTTATATTCTTTTTTCTATTTCTGATAGGGGTACACCAGCCAACTCTGCTGGATTTTGATTTGCAAGTTAATTTATTATTTTACTAACTTCAGGCATAACTTCAGTGCTGGGCAATTTTACTGGCTGAGGTCGGACCGCTTGCGTTCTGCGTATTAATCGTGCTAGTCTATCCTTGATTGCTGAGAATGCTTTACTAGCAACATCACCAAAATACCTTTATCACGAACAACGTATTGTTTTTGGGGCTATCTTTCTAAACAGACCATGAACAACATCACAAAGTCCATGTTCGTAAATCGCTTTATACGTAGATAATCGCGAATTTATCACCCTGACCTTTACAGGTCCACGTTGAGCATTGTGTACGATCATCTTATTTTCTTGTCACTGATCTAATTGCATACCCTAAATCACTGTGGTAATCATCGGCAATTTCATCAATAAGGGACTGATAAACATTAATACCCATGATACCGCCTGACTGACTGTGCTACCGATAGAAAGTCATCCTCAGTTTATATATACCGTTTATTCGCTTCAAACTGGACTATGATTGTGTTGTTTATGGTCCAGCCAGAAAGTCATATTTGAAGATGCTTGACCAATTCATCACCAAGGAATAAGACTCGCTCTGGGAGCATTTAAGGCTTCCCCATGTGAAAGCCTCCTCGATGAAACGAACGAACCGCCTTTATCACGTCTTGGTGAACTGCTTTCCATACAGTATGCTCTCAAATTAAGATCAAACCCTCTGAACCTTGCTTTTTCGGCTGTTTTTCAACCCAAATACAAAACATTTTACGAAAATAAACCAAACGCCATACCTAAGCTTGGCATTAGAATATCATCCAGCCATGACAATATAAAAATTGATCTTCCTAAACTTCAGAAAACTTGCAGT
This sequence comes from Megalonaias nervosa, assembly GCA_016617855.1. Lineage (NCBI taxonomy): Eukaryota > Metazoa > Mollusca > Bivalvia > Unionida > Unionidae > Megalonaias > Megalonaias nervosa. The sequence goes on from JAECUM010018293.1 coordinate 29,583, forward strand.
TCCGAAACACCTTCCTAGCTACTTGAGGAACCAAAAGCACCTTTTACGCTACACGATGGAAAAAAATTTGAGACAAATGCTTCCATCTTCCACAACTCTCATCATGAACTCCTCAAAGAATTTAAAAACCACGCTAGAATTTATCCTGATGGATCAAAGGATGAGGAAAAGGCTGCTGCAGCCTTTGTTAGTGGCAAACGCACTACAAAAGTTCGCTTACCAATTGTTACATCGATTTTTTTCAGCTGAAATCAAAGCAATAGACCTTGATCTACAATATATCGATAGCAAATGTATTTTAAACAACCTCATCTTCACCGACTCACTAATCAATAAAACAGTCACTACACAATAGAAAACTGGAAAACCCAATACTAACCAATATTCTCATCAAAAATACTGAACTGAGTATCTCTCACAATATAGTATACTGTTGGTTACCCAGCCATATTGGCATTAAAGGTAATGAACAAGCAGATCGCACTGATAAAATGGCGCTTTCACTCGAACCATCTGATCTTAAAATACCGTATACTGATTTTAAACCTAGTATCAAAGAGTCTTGACGTCACAAGTGGCAGTTATCATGGAATGATGCAGTGAATAACAAACTTCATGCAATCAAACCAACACTAGGAGGATGGACTTCTTCCAACAGAACCATCTGTAGGGAGGAGGTAGCCATTGCAAGAATTAGAATTCGTCATACTTATAAAACCCACTCCCACATGCTAACAGGCGAAGACCCACCAGAGTGCGTTTCTTGCAATGAGCCATTCACTGTTAAGCACTTTATGATACATTGTTTTGACCTCCAACCTATGCGCGTTCAGTACTACAGTGTGCATGACATGATGGGACTTTATGATACAATAAACGTCTCTTGTATTTTAAAATTCCTGAAAGTGGTAAACATTTATTCTAAGATATAACTTTTATGCTATCACCTTGAGTATTTATATGTAATGTATATACCGTCCTTCATACTCAGTATCTTTTCATCTAAACATACACCATTTACAATCCCCGTTAATTGGGAAGCTTGATCTATTACCCTTACTATCTTATCGTATTGCTTTTAACTGTTTGATTTTTTTTATCGGTCGTCGATAAGAAACCTTTCATCTCTTTTAAATAATCCAACTTATTATATGCTCATTTTTTTCTCCGTTCACTTTACATTGTCATAATCGTACAATATTTTACGATATTGTACTCGCGCGCAACATCATATTGAACTCACATGTGCTCAATAATGTATTAGGAACTACTTTGTAAACAAATCATGCACACTCTCATAGTAGACACTGTACGTTTTGGTTGATTAAATTTGTCTCTGAATGAACTAAAGGAGATGTTTCGTGGACTGCCACATACCAGCTGCTTTGGCACATTCCGCATTAACTTGTTTGATACAATGTTTCAGATTTAGGCTAGCTAAAGACGTCAGACGGGGTCCTTATAAATAACAAGCACGTGACAAGGTATACACTGTCTTCTTTCGCTGGTAACAAGAATGGCAAAAATATACTTACAGTTTTAATTCCTGAATTTCCTCAAAATGTACTTTCTTAGTTCTGCAAATCCGAATTACATGAGCCATGTCATGGGTTCTCAAGCTTGATTACACATTTCGAAATTGTACTGTAATTTCGACTATCTCTAAGTGCAATTACAATCTCCTTACTGTACTCAAAATGAAATAAACAATAAATTCCATAGCGTCTTTTCGATAATTGCAATTGAAAGACTTCATATTGTTTCATTTTTCCACGTTATGATTTCAAATATTCAATGACAGAACAGAAACACACGTAGATGTCAACACGCTTCTCCCTCGCTGCTTCAATCCGATGTAATTCATGTAGGATTGGCACAGACGCTGCTGAAATCCGATGTACTTCATGTAGATAAATCCAGTCCATAATCACGAAATTCGTCGAATCATCAAAAATACCAAAATCTATTCATTCCAGATCAAATGGAAAAGTTGTTGCAATGCGCATTCATTCACAATATGACTCCAAATTCCAATTTTATGTAGACCAAAACGCCACTTTCTTTCGAAAGTTATGTCTAGCTCGCGACTAAGTTCAAATTGATCTGGGCGGAGTTATGTGCGCATTAATAATGTTGTTGTATAATGACGAATCTGCGCTTGTGTATTTAGTTTGGAATATAGCATAAATTCAGTTAACTTTGTTTCTAGTAGTGTATGTTTGTTTATATAATTAAGTCTTGCGTAGAATAAGAAAATGAGAATATAATAAAAAGTTTACTGCATTTGTATGGGAAAATATGAACTCGTTTTGTCGGATGGATATACTGCACTCTCAGGGCCGTGCAGTATATCCATCCAAAACACTTGTTCATAATTTCCCATACAAATGCAGTAAGCTATAAATGTAACCTTTTGTATGGAGCTAAATATGCTAAAGAGCTGATGCGCCGTAAAAATACAATCAATCGTGTTATTTCATTATTATTGTTGTTGTTGTTATTATTATTATTATTATTATTATTATTATTATTATTATTATTATTATTAGTAGTAGTAGTAGTAGTAGTAGTAGTAGTGGTAGTAGTAGTAGTAGTAGAAGTAGTAGTGGTCGTAGTAGTTGGGTGACTTTAAGTCTAGGCTTATAATAAAGTCGGTGAATTACAAACTCGGCCATTACATCTGTCATTAAGAAACCGGTTTATAACATGGCACATTATGGAGTCAGTTGGCAGCAAAGTCGGCCTTATCGTTGATCCTGTGTGGCTTTGTAATACTTGTTACTGAACAATAACTAGCAAACAATTTCTCAGTGTTGATCACTGAAAAAGAAAGTAAAATTATAGCAGTCTTTGATTTTTCTTGTCAACTTTTTACTCTAGGAGTTAGGGAAAATGTATGTGAACGTAATCATGTAGGCTCATCTAAACCAAATCAATTCGGTCATGATTGTTGAATGATCGGAACCTTAAGTGTCATCTAAAATGTTCAGACGAATATAGTTCATGCTATGGACTTTACAGGTACTTACTAAATTGGGTCAAGAAAAGAGGTCAATGCAGTGCAAAGACGGGCAAAGATGCACAATTTAATAATAAACAAATAACAAATTGTTACGTATATGTAATTAAATTGCTTGTGTGTTAGTTTTAAAATTCTTTTTTATTTTATTTTTGTTTCATTACATTTTATTGTAATGATTATTTTCACGGGATTCGATATTTTTTCAGTAAATTCAGTTCGTATAGAACGTAAAAGATATTGCATTAGCACTATTTTTTAGCTCACTTTGGTTCATAAGAGTTTGTAAACATCGAGTGATAACGATTGGCTATTTCTAAGGTCATTTCGGCCCGCATGTTAGCTGGACTATAAACAGTCTTTCTGTTTTAATATATTTTGAGCGTGAGAATTTGGTTCTTAGATAGGGTTATTCTAGCTACGTGACAATTGGCATTTTTTTATTGCGATGTTCAAATTAGTAAATAACATAGTCTATTGCGTGAAGTACCATGTGATCTAAAATCGCGGCTTTAAAAAGACGCTGTCTAGTAGATTTAGTCACCTTGTGGGAACAAGGTGTTTCTAATTGTTGTTGCCAGTTTGTTTTTGAAGTTCTTCTGTTGTTTGGAATTTGATAATTTATTCTCTAGAAAACTAAACAAGTGTACTTTTCTATAAACGTTCTGGGACAAAGAAATTCAGTGGAAATTTATTCTGGAATTCTATACGGAAACATAAGCTGTGATTCAATCGAGGATCTCTTTCCATCAGTACAGACATCATCTGATGTCATCGCCTCCATTTTGGAATTTCATCGAGATTCGAACCCGGACTCTATTAGAAATATTTAGTGATAGGACTTGTATTTTTCAATCTTAGGATAAAATTTTGGATTATATTCACAAACCGTAAGTCCTATTTCCAAATTTTACATTGTTTTCTAGGGAAATAAATTTTGTTAAAATATACAAAGCTTGTTGGCTTCACTCTTTTCTTTTGTTACATTTGTACGAGCCTACACGTAACAAGAAGAAAATTTTTAATCCTTCTCCCGGACGAGCCTCCCTCTCCCCCCCATAAAGAAAAAGAAAGATTTACATAATAAAGCTTTCTTTTTACCATATGTAAATTAGATATGAGGTAAAATAAAATTACATATGAAAACTCTTATTAATTATACAAAGTGTACATGAAATAATATTTCTATCCTCGGGAAAGTGCATCTGCAGTCAAATTGTCTTTTCCTTTGATGTGCCTGATGTTAAGATTATATTCTTGTGAAAACAAACTCCACCTTCATAATCTTTTGATTTTTAGTTTTCATCTTGTCGATGAAAGGGGGTTGTGATCACTAAACAACCGGAGAAGGAGCTGAGTTAATGTAAACTTCAAAATGCTGTAATGCCAATATTAAAGCCAAACATTCCTTCTCGATTGTTGAGTAATGTCTTTGGTGCTTATTTAATTTCTTAGAGAAATAGCACACTGTGTGATCAACACCATTTGTCTTTTTGAATCAATACTGCTCCAACATCACTTGCATCCACAGATCATTTAAAAGATTGATTGAAATTTGGAGCTGTGAGAACCGGTGCACTTTTGAGTATGGCTTTTAATCTATCAAAGCTTCATCACATTTTTCAGTCCAAAGAAACTTGTTTTTCTTACTTAACAAGTTTGTCAGAGGTTCAGCAATATTAGAAAAATTGGAACAAATCTTTCGATAGTATCCGGCCATACCCCAAAATCGCATCAGTTGCTTTTTACTGACAGGCACAGGGAAATCAGAGATAGCTTTGACCTTAGCATCTATAGGTTTAACTTGACCATGTCCCACAATATGTCCTAGAAAAGTTTCACAACCACAATATGTCCTAGAAAAGTTTCACAACCACGGCAAAACTCACTTTTAGATAAATTGATTGTCAAATTTGCATCAGTGAGTCTGTCGAAGAATTTTCGAATCGTGGCTAGATGTTCTTTCCAGGTGTCGTTGTAGATGACATCATCGATGTAAGCATCACAATTATCTAGACCAGAGGTAATCATCTTCATCACAAAAACGGCATTACCTTATATTGATAGTCCATCTGGAGTCACAAATGCCGAAATTTCCTTTGCCCTTTCCGTTAGTGGAATTTATCAAAATCCTTTCAGAAGATCAAATTGGTGACATAGTTGGCATTTCCAATTTTATCAATACTGTCATCGATTCTTGGTAATGGAAATGAATCTGTTTTTGTCACTTTTCACCTTCCTATAATCAGTGCACATACGGAAAGTTTTATCTTGTTTCGAAACAAGTATACATGGTGAACTCCATTCACTTTTACTGGGTTCTATGAAATCGTTCTATAGCAAATACTATATTTCGTTTTTCAAGTATTCCTGTTTGAGAGGGTTCATCCTGTATGGGTGTTGTTTCACAGGTTTTGAATCTACAATTTCAACATCATGAAAAATTGTTTGCCCTCGTAGAAATATCTGGAAACAAGTGCTCATATTTGAATAATAACTGTTTAAATTCATTCCTTTCTTGTTGTTGCAAATGTAAAAGTTTCTGGTCCAGATTTTCATAATTTCCAAATTCCGAAGATTTGTTGCTTCAGGATCAACAGTGTCCGATTGAATTTCTTCACTTAATTCCTCAGTTGGTGGGACAGGTACAACTAAATTAATTGCATGATTTAATTGGCGATCTCTCTCAATATACTGGTACTCCATTGATTTATTTAGATCAGAGTACTATTATTATAATTTAACTCATTCATTTTCTTCTTTACTTTGTAAGGGCCGTAAAATCTAATTTGCAGAAAAGTTTGAAGAATGAGCAAGAGAGAATGAACTCAATTACAAAACTCAAATTTTCTCTCAAGTAAAGCGCTGTGAAACCAGAGTTTCACTTTTGACTTGAATTGCTTTGTGCCAAATTTAAGAATACCAAGCTGAAAGTTCCAGACAGAAAATTTGACCTTTCACAAGATTTGACCGATTTGCGACGGTCAAATTGAGTAAAAAACTTTTTCTATGGTTTTGCTGTTAATATTCCTCAAAGGAATTGCCTCTGGGAATCTTGTTGACGCACACATAATGGTCAACAAATATTGGTTGTTTGACTTGGTTTTAGGTAAGGGACCAACACAATCTACCATAATTCTGCTAAATGGTTCGTCAAATGCAGGAATAGGTTGCAGATGAGCCTTAGGTATCTTCTGATTGGGTTTTCCTACCATCTGACAAGTATGACAAAATCTACAAAATTTTCAAACATCATTTTTGATTTGTGGCCAATAAAAGTGAGTCAAGATCTTGAGATAAGTTTTATTTATTCCTAAATGACCAGGCAGCTGAGTTTCATGGGCCAAACTAAGTATTTCCTGTCTTTAAGATTTTGGAACTACAACCTGATAGTTCACTAACCACTCGTCATTAGCAGTTACCTCAGGAGGTCTCCATTTTCTCATAAGAATTCTATTTTTAATGAAATAGCAGGTACTTCAGTTTCACTAATGGCCCTCTGAAACAAACAGGAGATCTCAGGATCTTTTTCCTGTTCGACGGAAAGTGATTGTCGTTTGTCACCCTGATTAGATAAGAGAATGGGTATTTAAAAGATCACTGTGATCAATACCTTTTGATTGATCCAAACAAGGAGTGAAAGTGACCTCATGAAAAGCCTGACCAATACATGTGTCAGCTAAAGGAATATTTTACTTAACAAAATCATTCTCAAGAGCTTTCTTTGATATAGCTCTACTAACTGCACAAGCTGGGTATAAATCAGGGTATTCTTTTTAAATAGGATCAACTTTCTGATCCAAAGAAGGCTTGTCAGTTACAAGTGGATTAACCACAAACTTGTCTCCAGCTAGGTCGTTGCCTAGCAACAAATGAATACCCTCAACGGGTACAGTAGACACCATTCCGACTGTCACAGGTCCTGAAACCAAGTCTGATGGCAAATTTACAGAATGGAGAGGAACATTAACAAAGCCGCACTCTACTCCCTGAATGAGAACACTCTCATTAGAACAGGACTTCTCAGAAAAAGGCAAAATACCGGATAATAAAAGACTCTGAGAAGCTCCTGTATCCCTTAAAATTTTAATAGGGATAGGATTGGTCAAATCACCCAAGAGTGATATAGAACCCTTCGACATGAATGGTTCATAATTCTCCATAATAAAATCAGACTGGGTTTTATTAGACCCAACAAATGTATTGCTTCTAATACATGACTGTGACCTTGACCTCTTAGAAATAAGAGCATTTGGGATAGGTCTATCTTGATTCTGATGCCTATATTTCAATTTGAAGCAATCAGAAATGATGTGTCCTCGTTTCTTGCAATAGGTACACATAGGAATAGACAAGGATTTTGAATCAAGTTTATCAGAAGCTTGATTTTTAGAAGTTGTGCCAGATTGAGTTTTTGAAGGAGTCGTATTAGGCTGAAATACCTTTCTACTAGTAGACTGCTGAGTGAATGATTTGCCTACAACAGGAACTGTATGAGTTAAGGAATAGTTATCAGCAGCACAAGCAGCATTTTCCAAGGTTTCGTTCTCATGTTCGTCAAGATACATTCCAGTGTCACTATGGACACAGTTCTTAAACTCTTCAACTAACGTGAGTTGTCTGAGACTTTCGTAATCTTTATTGACTTTTCTAGAAGAGCACCACCTATCAAATTGTGCTTTTTCCCGTGCAAATTCGACATAGGTCTGGTCAGTTGGTTTTCTAGAATTCCAGAATTGTTGCTGATAAGCCTCGTGGACTAACTCATAACCCTTCAAAATACAGTCCTTAACCACATCATAGTCAGCACTCTGCTCTAGTGACAGTGAAATGTAAATATTACGAGCTCTACCAGTAAGTACACATTGCAATAACAGAGTCCAGTACTCCCTTGGCCACATCAAATTCTCAGCAACTTTTTCAAAATAAGGAAAATATCTATCTACTTCTTTTTCTCTGAAAGGGGACACTAACTTGATATTCCTTATAACATCAAAAGTAGGGGAGTGTTTTCCTTTTGCCAGCTTTAATTCTTTCATTCTAATTTGAAATTCCCTTTCTTCCTTCTATTTTTGCATCTGTACGTGCATTTGTAATTGCATATCTAATTTTTCTTTCTCAAATTGTATTTGTCTTTCTGCCTTTCTTCAAATTGCCTTTGCATTTCTTCCCTTCTTTCTTTAAATTGTAACTTCATTACTTCAATTTCTTTTTCCCTTTGTATTTTTTCTATCTGAAACTGAGCCTGTCTTATCTCTAATCCCAACTTTTTTAGCTAGACTTCATTTTCAAAAAAATTTCAAACACTTCTGGGTAAAATTCCCAAAAAATTCTCTACTTTTGATGATATTATGAAACAGCTTGTTGTTTTCACTAAAGATTTCAAACAAAATGTAAAATAGTACTTGGGATTTAAAAACTAGGGGAATTTAAATTTCAAAAAAACAAATATTTTAGCCAAAATTCAAATAGCCCGGACGAGCCCCCAATTTTCTCCTGTTACGTGTAGGCTCGTACAAAAATAACAAGAGAAAAGAGTGAAGCCAACAAGCTTTGTATATTTTAACAAAATAATTTATTTCCCTAGAAAATTATGTAAAAATTGGAAATAGGACTTATGGTTTGTGAATATAATCCAAACTTTAATCCTAAGATTTAAAAATACAAGTCCTATCACTAAACAGTTCTAATAGAATCCGGGTTCGAATCTTGATGAAATTCCAATATGGAGGTGATGACGTCAGATTAGGTCGTTGTACTGGTGGTAACAGATCCTCGATTGAATAACAGTGTATAATGTTTCCGTTAAACTCCAGAATAAATTTCCACTGAATTTCTTTCTCCCAGAACTTTTATAAATATAAAGCACTTGTTTAGTTTTCTTGAGAATAAATTATTAAATTCCAAAAACAAATGAACTTCAAAAACAATCTGGCTTGAACAATAGAAACACCTTGTACCTTCAAGGTGTGGACATACAACTGACTAAATCTACTAGAGAGCCTCTGTTTAAAGGCGCGATTTTAGATCACATGGTGCTTCACGTGATAGGCTTCGTGATTTACTAATTTGAACAGTGCAATAAAATAAATGCCATTTATCATGTATGCAAGAATAGCCCTATCTAAGAATCAAATTCTCACACTGAAAATATATAAAAAAGAAAGACTCTTTACAGTTCAGCTAACATGCGGGCCGAAATGACCTTGGCAGTAACCAATCGTATTCACTCGATGTTTACAAAATTTATGAACTAAAAATAGTGCTGAAGAAATCTTATAATCTAATCGGGTCAAGCCAATTTTCCGAAAAGAGACTTAAATCCAGTGAAAATTATCATTACAATAAAATGTAATGAAACAAAATTACAAATAAAAAAGAATTTAAAACTAACACACAAGTAATTTAATTACATATACATAACACAGCAATTTATTTGTTTGATTGCAAAGCAATCATGGCGTATGAATTGATGATATCCATCCATCTGGCATCAAGGCTGAGGTTAGCTTTTGCATTTACATTTTGTTCTTAGAAACTATTGCTTAAAGATTCATATGACTTGCTATGTAAATGTTTCATGAGGAGCACTGCAGTTGTAAAGTAGGTCACAATGACCTGTATTTCATGGTTCTATGGTCTGCATTTTCCATTAAGCTCAGTTTCTGTAGCTTAAGGTTAAAGGTGTCAATGGGTACCTGGGTACTCTGGTACCCACTGGTTCATAAATTCCTGGGTCATAAAATTAGCTATAGGGTACCCGTTTAGTTCATGTAAAAACAAAAAAAAAACATGTTTCTATGTTCAGATCAAAGATTATATTTGGCAACATCAGGAGCGAAC
>JAECUM010018294.1:0-19373 GCA_016617855.1 Megalonaias nervosa
ATTTTGAAAAAAATAAATAAATCTTCCATTGCAATAGGAAATATACCACAATCATTATTGTCGTCTGGTAAATTCGTCCGAAAATTTTAACATTTGCCAGCAATCTAACATAATTTGTATCCTCCATTGTTAACTGAACAGTGGTGTATACATGTGTTGGTACGAGTGCAAACCCACTTCTGTTGAGAATTGTTGTGTAAACAAGTGTTTATATGTATTAACAATTAGCATACCTGGTAAATGCCACGATGGAAAATGTAGTAAATTTTCATGTAAATACTATGCTAATAGTTTTATTCAAAATAAATAATTAACTGCTACCGAGATTACTAGAAATAGGATATTGGGGAAGTTTCAAAATATGTTTTATGCTTGCCTGATATTATATAGAAAAAAGTATGCAGTATGCTTGTTGGTTCACAATTTTTAACAACGTGAGATTTTGTGTTGAGAAACTATGAAAATACCCTAACTTGACTTTTTACGTCATCGATTACCAACAGTGAGTATCAGCAAGAGTAAATTTAAAACGCTTATTGCAGTGTAAAACGCTTATTGCAGTGTAGTTTATTTTCTGACTGGGCACACGAACAGGAGACAATGCGATATTTCTTTCTAATTACAGTACATTTCCTCCGAAAATCTCTAATACATGAGATATTTGTTAAAAGTAAGCAGAAGATAGTAGAAGATAAATTTTTTCTAGAATTGAAAGTTTACTAAATGTAGCTGCATATAGCATATATGGTCACTAAAGACAAGTGAAAATGGTTTTTCATTAACAGGCGGTTAATTTCAGAATAGTATCAGGAAAAAGGAACAGATTTCTGTAGGTTTCCTTCCATTGAAATAAAACATTCCTATGACCATAAATCCTGTAGAACGGTCCAAGAATCCATGTAGAATTGCAATTAGCTAATGGACAAGTTTTCATTTTGCAATTTACGATTCACAAACTTTACTGAACATTGAACTGTAAAACGAAGTTAATGCTACAGACATGAGGATGCAAACATTTTTTTTTCTGCAGATGATACTTAACATAATTCAACAGATTATTCAACATAATACACATATCATTTAATGAAAACGTAACTTAAAGTTACCATTAAATTTACATAAAATATAATGGCAAGATAATAATTATATCAGTCTTAGAAACTAATTTCATAATTATGTATAAAGCGTTATTTTTTTTAACTTTTCTGTCGCGCCAAGTTTAATAATTCTGTCGTTTAATATTCCTTTTGAATTCGCAGCCATATTGGTTTTAATTTCTTTTATATTGCGCCATAAATGAAAATATTGTAAATATTTTTTCTGCTCAATTTCCTAGAAATTTAGAAAATGGACAAATAAGCTAACAATGATACATATTTTCGACAGCTCTTATACTGCATGTATTACATAGCCACTCGTTACTTCGTACTGCCTCGTAACAACCCATTTCTATATTAAAATTATGCGAACCATTCTTAATGTACTGAGTGTTAAACGAGCTTCATTTAATAAGCTTCATTTATTACTCTTCAAATGCATTTAATTTATTACGTCCAATTACTCTTCAAACAAGCTTCGTATATTGCATTCAAGTACACTTTAAACGAGTTTAATTTATTAATACAAAGTACTCTTCAAACGAACATTTTTAAAAATTAAATCTAAGTATTCTTCTAACGAGCATTATTTTATTACATACAAATAATCTTCAAAAACGAGCCTCGTTTGTTAAAATCAAGTACTGTTCAAATAAGCTTCATTTATTACATTCACGTATTTTTCAAATGATAAATATTCGTATGCAGGGAATAATACACTAATTTGTTTGACTTCACATAGGATTCCCATTTTTGCTTATGTTAGTCAAAAACTGTATCTCGTATTTCATTGACTGGAATCACGATATCAAACAGACTGTTCCACACGTAGGAAAGTCTAAACCATATAAAAGAGATGTAGTTTAAATACCAAATCTGTCCCATTAAGAAGTCAGTCAACACTGCATTTTGGCATAGTATAAGTTCAAAAAATCACACTATCCATTTTTACCAATATTTGAATCCAAAATATTAAAAGGCGTACTTTCTTATTTCCGACAGGTAGCTCCCAATTCGCAATAGAAAACATCATAATTAGTAGAATTTTTACCCATGATCATTGTCTATGGAATTTTTAATTTCAACACCTGTTTTGGGTGGAAAACTCTATCACTGATTCATGAAAAGCAAAAATCACAGATTCAAAGATAGTAACAAAATTGTATATTTTTCCCTTACAGGTACAAGCAGTGTAATCAAATAATTTAAAACAGGCATTTTTTATTCGTTGCCTTTAACCATGTTTAATAAATAAACCTAGTCACTTAAGTGAATCTATATTTTCTATTAATTCACCATTGAATTTAGTGATGGGCGTAACCTTTTGCCTCTTTCAAATACCATAATATTTGTTTTACTAGGATTAGCCTTAATGTTTCAAGATCGGGTATTTTTTCTTAATTATTCCGAATTATTAGCTTGGTTTGTAATTACTGTTTATTTTCTTAACGAAACGTATTACAGCATATGTATATAATAAGAAATATAGAACCAATAATCTTCCGAGGAAACAGCATCTATATTAACATTATGCTATATATTTGTAACAATATAGTTTATAGCAAAGGTAACAATATTGGCCTAAGATGTTCCCCTTGTTTCAAGCCATATTGTAATTAAACGAATCTGAAAGAAAAAAACAAAAAACAATCTCAAACAAACTATTATTGTCCCTTACATAAGATTTGAATGAATTACAAATAGCACATAAATCCTTTATCATAAACTACTTTTCGGGCTAATTTATGCCTGAATAAATTGCGGTCGTTTTTATCAAACGCTTTCTCATAATCGATGAATGCGGAATATAATTTTGTACCAGAATTCAAATCATTGGAAATACCTGCCTGAAGGACAAATATGCTGTCTAAAGAAGACGTTTAGGAACAACAACGGTCCTAAATTATTTGTATACATGCCATCACACTTACATAAAAAATCGTTCCATATATTCGAATTCATTTTTACTAATGTACTGTAGGTGTGATACCTCTGTAGTAAGCAACGTTGTCAGTATTATGTTTTTTTATGAATAGATCCTATAACGCATTTACTGTATAAGTCTGTGTATAGCCACTTCAGACAAAAGCCTTACAAGCACTGTGCAAAATACAGTATATTATCGAGCGTTGTTGATATAATACTTTTCAAGGATTTAACAGCCCGTTTTATTTCATCTGGCGAGATCACGTTATCTAGGTTGCCGTCGATTATTTCACAGTGTACAGATACATGCCTTATCTTAATGAATGATCAATTAATAATTCATGAGAACCATAAATGTTTTATTACTGCTCAGAATAGCAACGTGTGCATAATTCTCTAGATGGCTTACTTGTTTTATCAATTCCTCTCCAAACCTTGAGAGATAGATTTAGTCATATTGACTAACTGCATACCCTCCTGAACCTTATGCTTCCGAAAATACTCATTCTAAGGAGAATTTTTCATTCGTGCCTTCCGACAACTTTCATTAAAAAAAAAAACCTTTCCCTTTGGTTTAATGAGAATATGTAGATATTGTCTTTCCAGGCTACTGAATTGCAGGGACAAGATAAGATAAGATAAGAAAATAAGAATAAACAAGATAAGACAAGATTTACTCATAGTCGGCATGACTAAAACAAGAACCAAATATAAGTTCTATTTAGATCTTTGCCGTCATTACATATAATAAGAAAGAACGTAAATCAACATGATTTGAAAGACAGGTAATACATAAATACCAAGAGACAAATCCCATCGCTATAGATATAAGCAACCAAAGCATTTTACGAAGGCAGTATTTGAAAAGCTGACTCAGTGTTTAGGTAAATAAAACAAAGCACATTTCAGAACCTGAAGGATGCTAAATAGTAGATTAAGCCCTTAAAAGGAATGCAAAATAAAAACAAAATAACCCCCAAAACCAAGCAAACGGACATAGGGACTAACATGGTCAAGGAAATTAAAAGAAAGCACCGGTCAGAATTACAAGCGTGCCGATATGCAAATTTAGCCTCACTTTGAAAAAGAAGAAAAAGAAACGAAAGAAAGAAAAGGTAGATAACAGTGGGACACTAACGGTACATGACACAAAACAGTAAAACAAGCGACGACTGAGATGCCAGTTGTCATCATCATGTACAGACACGACACCTACGGTCTTTACCATTCTTGAATAAAATTAAGGATGCAGATTAATTGAAATTTGATTCCTCTCTAAAATCATTTTGTAGCACATTCCATAAAATGGCAACTGTATATCTAAAGGATCTTTTGCCACATGATGCGGTATTATTTCTTGTGACATCTACAATATTTGGATATCTAAAATTTTATTTTTTTGTGTTTCAAACCATTTAATATCTATCATACATGGATGATACAAATTAATCCATTTTATTTTCATCTAATATATTGCAGGTCTTGACAGTGACTTCCAATACTGATTTGTTACCATCTTTTTTTTTAACCAATATTATATTTAAATATAGTGGTGCATGATGGGAAACTTCACCGAAGGGCAGTACACAATGGTCTTTTATATGCACATGAAATCTTCATATACTAAAAGGAATCAATCCACTGCACTCAAAATTATAACCAATATATAAATATGATTATTCTTATTAACGGTACATGAACTTTCAGAGTACATATTGACTTTCTCAAGAATAAAACGATAAAAATACATTAATATTGAACCCTTTCCTGGAGTGACAATATCCCATGTTCAGGATGAGGTTTAGTTTGGTCAAATCAATATCCACTCAGAATATGCTATCATACGTATCCACCCTAAATATACTATCATACGTATTCACCCTAAATATACTATCATACGTGTCCAGCCTAAATATACTATCATACGTATCCATTATAAATATACTGTCAAACGTATACATCCCCTAAATATACTATCATACTTATCACTATATATATATTATCATACGTATCTACCCTAAATATACTGTCAAACGTATCCACCCTAAATATACTATCATATGTATCCACCCTAAATATACTATCATACATATCTACCCTAAGTATACTATCAAACGTACACACCCTAAGTATACTATCAAACGTATACACCCTAAATATAGAATCATACGTACCCACCCTAAATATACTATCATACGTATCCACTATAAGTATATTATCAAAAGTATTCACCCTAAGTATACTATCAAACGTACACACCCTAATATACTATCATACGTATACACTATAAAATATACTATAATACATATCAACTATATATATTCTATCGTACGTATCCACTATAAATATACTGTCGTAAGTATCCACTATAAATATACTTTCGTACATATCCACTATAAATATTCTATTGTACGCATTCACTATAAATATACTATCTTACGTGTCCACAATAAATATACAATCATGCGTATTTACTAGTTGCGGTAGCTCATTTGGTAAATTGTAGGATTTGTAATTCAAGGGGCGCTAGTTCTATATTCGCCCAAGCCACGCGTTGTCGGCTGCTTCGGTCTGTCGTTTGGAAAAGGAACATAGCTTCTATTTATTATATGCTCATTCTTTTTCTCCGTTAACATTATGTTGTCAGAACCGTTCAATATTTTTCCATATTGCAGGGCTTCATATTGCACGACACATGTGTCTAAAAATAGTATGGTGTAATAGGAAATACTTTGATTGTAAACAACCAATATACGTTCATGTAACAGACGCTTTAGCTTTTGATTTATTACACTTGTTTGTGAATAAATTAAACAAGCTGTTTCGTCCATTTGAAGGTAGGCATCATGAAGTTAACCATGTGAACGAGTTCACCGAGTCACAAATGAGACTTTCAAACAAGCAAACGGATGAACGTGATATTCACAATGTCAGCAACAAACGTAAGAGACGCAGTAACTAACAGCCTCAGTGCCAATAAGTCAAGACGACGAAAAATTATTATTTCCGCTGGCTAAATGGACTGTCACACAATAGCTGCTTTGCAATTTTCTCCGTTTAACTATTCTGACACAATGTTAGGCTAGCTATAGAAGACATATACTGTATGATACAGGTCATACCTGGGGTCCCTTCAAAAGCGAACATGCAAGTGACGGCATAAACATATGCCTTAGTTAGCTGGTAATAAGAATGGTAATAAATATACTTACATTTATGCATCTTGAATTAACTCAAGATGCACTTTCTTAGTAAGTTCTGCAAATCCGAATAACATGACCCATGACATGGAAAACCTGACACACTCCGAAATTGTACTGTAGTTTCGACTACATTTCAAACTGAAATTACATTATCCGTACTGCACTAGACTAACCCAATAAATCCAGTCCATCATAATCAGAAAAGAATTGAGCTGGATCAACATAAAATCAAAACTCCATCCATTGCAAACCAAATGCAAAAGTTTTTTCAATGCGCATTTATTCCAAATATGACTCTAAATTCAATTTTAAGTAGACCAATCGAGAAATTTTTGAAATTAATATCGAGAGCGGGACGAAGTTCAAAGGTCCCTGGGCGGTGCTTTGTGCGCATTAATATTGTTAATGTGTATTGATGAATCTACGGTTATGTATTCATTTTGAAATACTGCATAAATTCAATTATTTTGTTTATTGTAGTGTATTTCTTTATTATTAAGCCTGAGGTAGAAAAACGAAATGAGTATATAATAAAAAGTTTATTGCCTTGGTATGTGAAAATATTAACAGTTTTTTTTTCAGACTAAAACTTCACTCCCAAGGTCGTTCAGTAGTATTCAGAAATAAAACTCGTTTATATTATTCCAAACAAATGCAGTAACTCCTCGGTATTATACAGCGGAAATTTGTTGTTTAAAAAAGCGTTACAATCAACCAAACAAACAAAACACACTCTCTCTGTATATTGTCATACATATTCGCAATAATACTATTATACCAATCCGCTCTGTATATACTATCATATCATCATCATCATCAGTCCCGTAGTCTGGTAGACCGTTGGTTATCTCCATATTTCTCTACGCCTGTGAATCATGGACCATAACAGCTGACTTAGAGAAAAGGATACAAGCCACAGAGATGACATGCTTCCGAAAGATCCTCGGCGTCTCATACAAAGACCGTGTCACCAATGAAGAAATACGGCAAAGGATCAGACAAGCCACTGGACCTCACGAAAACCTGTGTGAGCACAGTGAAAAAACGTAAACTCACGATCATCAGGACTTGCCAAGACAATCCTGCAAGGCACTGTACAAGGAAGAAGAAAGAGAGGCAGGCAGAGAAAGAGGTGGGAAGACAACATTCGAGAGTGGACAGGCTTGACATTGAGCGACTCAATCAGTCTGACCTTTGAACTGAGTGAGATGTTCTTGTCGTTCCAGATGGGCTTCAGTTTTGTCAGCGCTGCTGTTGTCTGCGCAATCCTGGAGAGTACTTCAGGCTTTGATCCTTCATCTGCTACAATTCCCCCCAAATACTTGAAGCTGTGGACTGTTTCTTGCTTCGTACCTTGGACCCTGATGTCAGTACTGATGCCCTTGGTGTTGTTGGTCATCAGTTTGGTCTTCTCTGCACTGATTTCCATGCGGTAGGCTGCGGAGGTTTTGTCAAGGCTCTCTACTAAGCTAACTATTTCTTGTTCATTTCCTGCTAGTCCATCAATGTCGTCGGCAAAATCTAAGTTGGTGACTGTTCTGCCTCCGATGCTGACTGTCCCTTCATGCTTTTCAAGCGCGTCAGTCATGATTCTCTCCAGAAGGATGTTGAATAGTGTGGGAGAGAGCAGACAGCCTTGTCAGACTCTGACTGTCGTTCTGAACCAGTCCCCTATGCTGCAGTTGAAGTATACTGCACTGATGGCCTTGTCATACAGGTGCTCTATTACTGTGATGAGGTTGGCATTGATGTTGTACAGTCTCATGGTCGCCCACAAGGCTGCATGCCATACCCTGTCAAATGCTTTCCAGAAATCCAAGAAGACGTGGTACAGATCTTGCTGGTGTTGGAGGTAATTCTCACACAATATCCTGAGGCTGAGGATCTGCTCTGTTGTGCTGCGCCCTGCTCTGAAACCTGCCTGCTCCTTGGCAATGATCTTTTCAGCCTGTGGCTTTAGTCTGTTTAGCAGTATCCTCAACATGACTTTGCTTGGATGGCTTATAAGGCTGACTGTACGGTGGTTTTGACACTGTTGTAAATTGCCTTTCTTGGGCAGGGTGATTGATCAATGATTGCGTCCACAGCGATGACCATTCTCCTGTTAGCCAGATCTTGTTGCATATGTTTGTGAGGGCGCTAATCATTGCTTCTCCCCCTGCTTGGACCAGTTCTGCTGGGATGTTATCCACTCCTGCCGACTTCCTCTTTTTCAACGATCTCACTGCTGCTTCTACTTCATCCCGTAGGATAGGGTGGTTGTCGTTGTTAGTTGCTGGAGGGACGTTCAGTACCTCTGAATCTATTATGGGTGGGTGGTTGTAAAGTTCTGCGCAGTACTCTGTCCATCTTTTCAGAATGTCTTTTTCTTCTGTGAGGAAGTTTCCGGCTTTGTCCTGTAAGGAGGTAACTCGCCGTTGTTTTGTGCTTGTTAGATCTTTGACCAGCTGGTACGCTTTCTTGCTGTTGTTCCTTTTCAAGTTTCTCTCAATGGCTTTGGACTGTTCTTCTATCCAGTTCTCTTTTGCTTTTTTCATGCTTTTCTTGACTTCCCGGTTGACTGCCTTATACTACTCTGCCCCTTCTGTATCATTCTTCTTCAGCTCCCTCCTCTTGTCACACAGGTTCAGGACCTCAGCTGTTGTAGTAGCACAATACTATCATATGTTGTTACTAATGATGAGACTGTTAAGTTCTTATGATAAGTTTACAACTCTAATTCAATCACGCTCCAGGACAAATATGATCAACACACCCATAAATCCTCGTCCCGTTAACAAACAAGTTACTGGTAAAAAAAAAAACAAATTGCTTAACAATAAACCCAAATCTTCATGTATGAAAAGTAACATTACGTTTCATATACTTATCATGTCTTTCTCAAATCAATAAAGCTATCAGAGAATTATGTGCGATTAAAGATGCGGTGGGAAGATGTTACGTGTACATTTAGAAGAGACTAGATTGGTTCGGCTGTTTCAACATTTTTAATTTTTAAATACAGTTGCACAAAACAACAAAACTTTCAAATTCATTTTAAAAGTAATTTTGTTCTTGTAAGTTGTAGTAGCACATTACAACTAAGTTTTCAAATTAATTATGAAAGGCATTTTGTTCTTGCTAATTGATATTGCAATAGGTGTTTGAAATCCAATTATTGTATTGTTTTTCTTCTGTAAAACAATATTTGTTTATTATGTCATAGTTTTATATGTCAACTTAAATATTGATATATCCCGTATATTAATCTATTCTGTAATGCTGGGTCACTGAGCATTTCTTCTTCTTTTTTCTTCTTGTTTTTGTTTTCGTTTGTTTTTAGCTTGGAAGGCCTTTAGTTTGTTAGCAAATTATTTGTACCATATTAGATATATTTATGAACAATATATTTAAATTTGCTGTATTTACTACTATGAAGTAAGAATTTGTATCTGATACAGTATATCATCAAGCAGCATGAATTATATGGCTTTGTCTTGCATTGTAAATACTATTCCGCCAACATATTTTATTTGTATGCTTGATTACATTTGTCCTTATTCTTTTGAATTGCAATATAATTACCATGCTTTTCTAATTTCATTGATAAAATAAATTTCTAATACACAGGAAAATATAAATTTGTTTAAACAATTTGGTTGGATAGGTCTACTATTATGGCTTCAGATGTACTAATATAATTGTTTCTAAGGTTCTATTCTTATTTTTTACACAAAATCGATATGCATGTACTTAATTGCATAGGATGATTGACATGCGAGAGTTGTTGGTTTTTTGTCAGTAAATACCGATAATTATTTCTCAGTATAGTTAAAGAATTAATTGTTTATTACTCAGCTTTAAACATACATAATTGTATAGCTCTTACGTGAACAGGTGTAGAATAATGTGGTTAAACAATAAATGCATTGACAAGAATTTGTATCACTACAAAGATATTTATCAATGGACAAACAAAGGAAGATGAGATTATGATATTGTGCTATCTCTTAATGCCATTACCGAACATATCAATTTAGCTCGAATAATACATTTCTATAACGACCTAATTTTAGAGAAAGATTATATCATATTTTTTGAAAATGATTAACAGCTGTCACAAATTTTTCATTTTTAATTGTACTTCGGCATTGCTGTAACTAAATATTTTATACATAGCATAATAAGTCAATTTATTAGGAGCTGACAGGGGACGCCCTCAACGACTGCATCAATTTTGTCATAGGATCATTGTTGAATTTGACTGCAGAGTATCACAACGTTATAATGATTGAGACATAAATATGACAGTCCTAATTCATCTAGTATACGTTTCCCTTGGAGATTCCAACAAACAACATCATTTTAACAGATATTTATTCCCGGTATCAACAAAAGAGGAAAATTCTATGTGTTACTCTATCAGGCCGTTCCATATATTGCATATACATTTATACATTTCTTAACGTTCAAATATATTTACATAGAATCTCAAGTGCGTGTTTTCCGCGTGCTTAGCATCAGTAAATCCCGATACTTCGGCCCCAGTATGAATTGCAAAAGCCATTAACAAATGAAATAAATTACAGTTTTCTGTGATTTGTGGAGACACGATATAGATAATATTATAAAATGGTGCTAAGAAAATGAACCGTGTTTATTTATACATTTCTGTGCTCTGAACTATCTTAGTTACTTAATTATAAATAATTCCAATATATTTTAAACGAATCGAGGACCTCGAGTAGTTTGCCCCTAATATAAACACAAGCGGTTGTATGTCTTTCCTTTATCAAAGACCATTACATCGTCTTACCAATATTTTTTTGCAAAGAGAACCTTCCACAGTAAACTTTCAAAATCATTTAACATTGATTGAAGAAGATCTTTAGATTTAGCAAATAACACAGAATCATCTGCATACAAAGACTTATCCGACTTTGCTGTGTTGGGTTTATAAGTGAGCAAAACAAGAAACCCATCCACCCACCTTGCCTATCTTTGGAGGTTAATAGGTATATATCTTTAATTATTAGACGTGCTTTTAAGTTCAACACTTTAACATATAAAATAATCAACATTCATGTTGTTGCGGCCTATTTTTAGGTCACTGTTATATATATATATATATATATATATATATATATATATATATATATATATATATATATATATATGGTATCAGTGGTTTACTTTTTTGTTCTATAGTGCAAATAGTATTACGCCAACATAGAATGTATTGCTGTTTGATGATGCTGTCTGTGTCAAATGTTCTATTGTTTTGTAAGTATAATTGCTCTCTGAATTATAATTTTTAAACATTTACTTTTAAATTTTACTGGTTAAAGAACTATGTATTATTAAGTCAACTATCGTCTGTGACTATCCTTTACGCGCAGCAAATTAAAGGTACATCGTCTGAGCCAGTATAGTTTATAGAAAAAATTATTTCTTCTTCTTTCTCTCTAATGGATTCCAATTTTTTAAAAAAATGTGATAAACAGAATATCAAATGAGTAATAAATTAATATTGAATTTTTGACAAGAGCTGAATAATGTCCAACTTTTGCTCACCAAGGCTTGCAAAAGCTGAACATTATTCAACTCGTTTAATAAATTCAATATTAATCTATCCGAGATCCTCTATTTATCACATAGTCTGTAAATGTGCAAATTTCTGTCGATCTATGAAGAACACATTAATTAAATTTATGAGGCCTGGCGCGTGTTTAAATCGCCGTAATGCACTGATTGGCAAATGTCACTATCATGGAAGCAGTGGTTCTTAATTAAGCCTTAGTTTATTTAACTGAAAAGGTTAGGGGTTAACTTCCGATCTGTATGGAGAACTGTCAATTTTGAATTTTTCCAGGTATCAGTATTTGGTAATCTGAGGTTGTCAGGCGAACTGCATTTTTAGAGCCTAGTCGGGGGGGGGGGGGATATGTAATTAGGATTGGTTACGCTGAATAAGGGGGGCGTGATTCCATAAAAAACTCTCGGTTTAAATGTGCCTATCGCAACTCTCAAAATCAGTCGACACCAGTTTCTGCAAGAGAAAAACAAAGGTAGAGGACTCCGGGTCGAATTTAGAAGAAATTCACTCGTAATTAGGATCCAAGGGATTGGATGTCTGGAAAAATCTACGAACTCAATTCTAGCGGTAAAAGCTTGAAGACACAAGGTATTTTGCGTCAGTCTCACGTAATTTCTTGATATCCATATGATGATTTGTTGATTTATTTGCTTATATTTGCATAAATTTATTTGGTTAGATTGGTAGATCAAATTTCTTGATATGAATACAACTGTGTGAGTTCATCTATATGAATCCGTACACTGATATTTTTTATATAAGTTTGATGAATCATTTGAACGTATAGTCTCGTTTGTTATAGGTAAATATTTATCTAGAATTTCATACCTTACTTTAGTGATATGAGTTTCGAGAATCCGTGTAAATTCTCTGATTTAGATAATGTCACTTATGATAAAGACTTGAGTGCATATTGACTGAAATTAACGTTGTTAAACCATGTGAAAATAATGTTGTTAAACCATGTAGAGAGGTTTCATATATGCTAGAGACTTGAATGTGTGTATCCGCTCTAAATGCCGAAGTTGAGTCATGTAAGGACTTTCATTCATTCATTTGTGTAATTAAGTCGGGACCGGAACTGATGTCTCGGGATGTTGTTACTGTAAGCCAGTGGAAGTACCGTTAGGAAGTACATTAATCTTAGTGAACTAGGTTTGTTCATGGTCTGCCGTGTTTAGTTAGACCAGATGGCCGTTGGTATCTGTTTGAATTCCGATAGAACTTATCTGACATTAACGAGAGGAGAAAGTAATGATCTCTTCCCAGTAGGGTACCTAACAGAATACTCAGGTTGCCACTTTGTTTACTTCTGCAAGATAAGATAGCTCCACGTGACGTATCCACGTGACGTATCACGTACTTACAAAACCAAAGTGACCACACAAAGCTGGAGGCTGAAAGAGGCGGGACACCTGAGAATTTGGGAAAAGGGAAAGGTGGAATGCACCCAGACTTACAGGCACAAGGAAGTCAAAAGAACAGTCGCAGGGAATTTGGACTGAACCGGAAGCATCAGGTTATCAATCTGAACAAGGCAGTGATTTCGATCTTTTCACTCGATTTGATGATGAATTAATTCTATCGCTTAACAGATCGGCTATTTGTATAAGCATATTTGTGTTTGAAATTCGTTGAATAATTTAATTCAAAAGGGAAGTGTATCTTTCAAATATTATGCATTATCACAATTGTTTATGAATTTCATTGTTTACGAATTTTGATTAAATTTTATTCTTTTTACATGTACGGGGGCTCGCGTCATCCTATTTTATATATCTGCTCAGATCTTTATCTATTCGATATATAAGTTTCACACTTTATATTGATACTTACTCGTTCCGGGCAAATTACACCGTCGGCGATCACCCTCTAGATAACGATAACCAAAACCATACAACCCACCCCAACAAAGATGGGGGAGTTTGCAACATAGTCGGTACACCTTGCCTATAGTGTGTGCAGTTTAATAGTTTTGATATTATAACATGTGAACATGTCACTTTATGTGATTCTGATTGGTCCAAATAAGCCCAAGAAATTATTGTGCCTTATTCTCTTTACTGATTGGCTGCAATCGTGGGAAAATTTTTGAACTCCGCCTTCTGGAATTTTTTGTTTTCATTGAACATTTTTGGCCGCCATTATTTGATTCGACTCGCTAAAGGGAATTGTGGGAAAATGGTTTCGTCTGTTTCAATATTGCCAATTTACCCCCACAGGAGTTTGTTATGTCATGTATAACATATCATAATATGAAAAATGGCAAAACCCCCAAGACAAGAACAATAACCACAAGCAAAACTACAATTATTGCTCAGATGATAGCAAGAGTTGTGGTGGCGATGGAGAGGCGTTATATCTGTAGCATGGAATCCACCCTATATACAAGCTTGATTTAAATGTGAACTTACTGATGTAAATAAACTCACCTTTGTTTACAGAAGAATGTAGACATAAACCGGTCTCCCCAACTGACATAACTTTATCCAACCACAGCATATTTACGCTGTGAATATGTGATGCAAGTCCGACTAAAAAAATAGATTTGTTTATGTCTTCTGTACAATCTAATGTTCCAAATCAAATACTGCAAACGGTCATAAATACATTACAGTAAATATCTGTATTTCTGCATCCAGTAATCTTCTAGTGGTTAGAGCGTCCGCCTCGGATGCGGGAGGTCGCGGGTTCGAACCTCGGCCGAGTCATACCAAAGACTTAAAAAAATGGTACTAACAGCTGCCTCTCTTGGCGCTCAGCATTAAGAGGTTAGTGTTAGGACTGGTCGGCCTGGTGTCAGAATAATGTGACTGGGTGGGACATCATGCCACATGTCTGCGGCATGATGCCCCAGTGTTAGACATCACTATAAACTGTCACACTGCAGACATCGTAACGATATGACTGAAAAATTGTTAAAAGCTACGTTAAAAATCTAAATCACACACACACTCACACACAAAAATATCGCAACAATGTAATGTTTAGTTGTGATGTGGAATTTCAACGTAAACACTGGCACTGTGTTGTGTAGGCCGACTCAAACCGGTGCTGTGCACCGTATCAAACAATGTGACATCACACGCATTGGACATTTTGTGTTGACAAATGTTTTGTCTTTTGTAAAATGTTCTGTTTGTTTGGATGGACCCTTATTCTTTGATTTATAGTTAGCAAAAATGTATAATATACTTTTACTATTTCAACTTTCGGAGTATTTTTTACGTACAACAAATGAACGGTACAGCGTCTGTCAGAATGAACGATATGATTCATTCTTCTTTCTATCTAAATAATTTCTACTGAAATAAAATTGTGATAAAAAGAATCTCAAATGGGTAATGATTTAATATTAAATTTATGACACTCGTTAAATAATGTCCAGCTTTTGCTCACCAAGGCTAACAAAAGCTGGACAACTCGTTTCATAAATTCTGTATTAAATCGTTACCTATTTGAGATCCTCTATATATGTAACACTTGTAACAATACACCATGACGGCACCGACGACGTAATAACGTCATGCAAAGGAAAGATATAAAAGCCGAGGAATCCGAGTGTTCATCAAAGTAATTTCGCTCACTATTTTGTGGTTTGGTCCAATAAAATCGGTTTTGTTCGTCAAACGATAAATAAAAAACTACTTCTGTGCTCATTTCTAATGAAACTAATGAAACTCTTTAAAACAAAAGTTTCGATATTTTCATTATTATACATATTTCAAGAATACTAGCTTAATTGGTAAGTCAATATGAATAGAGCTAATACTAATAAAACTTGTATCTTAAGCATTACAGCCATGTTTCATGTTGTTTATAAATATCCTCAATCTATCCACGTGCCATTCTCAAAGGAAATTTATCGCTGTATCTTTTAATATTTCCCGATTCTAATGTTATACCCAGTTTAAGAGTAAAATAGAATGGTTTTGGAAGCACCTTGAATGGCAATATATAATCTAGCACGTCTGGCATGGAGAGTAGTTCATGAATATAGTTATTTCTATCCCATCCATGTGTTCCTTTATATAATAAATATCCAATTTAAAGTAACATTCATTGACTTCCTTCAATTGCTGTGTGAATTTTAATGAATCGCATTCAAACATGTGGTAATGCATGAATTACTTTGTTATACGAAAGGTAATTGCGCTGACGAGAGTATATCTACAAATTAATGATTACACTGATCCAAGATTACATTTATACTCGCTTATAAGACGAGTTCATGAAAACTGCACAGAGCCAGCTCTGCCGTCCCATAATGCACACTCAGATATGGGTCTTTGTAGTTTCCTGGAAGTTAGCAATATAACAAACAACATAGACCCTTATCTGCAGGCGCATTATGGTATGGCAGATCAAGATCTTTGTTGTTTGCAGTTTTTTTTACTTATAATCGAGTACATACGGTAAATTAAATTTAACGAATCTTCCTATTATACCAGAAAATGTGAAAGTGAAATACAATACTTATGACATGTATATCCTTATTTCATGCTAATTGTGATTGGTTAAATTAATATTATTATTATTATTATTATTATTATTATTATTATTATTATTATTAAATAAATTATAGTGGGCATTGAGCTACACGTCAACTCTAATCGCTCCTCGACCCCTCCCTCCACCACCCCAACACATCACTCCAATGTCTTTCTTGTAACAGCAGTTATTTCACTCTTCAAAAAATTATTCTTTGTAAAGCATGTGCAGTGGTATAGGCTTACAAATACATATATTTTTTAATCGAAATAAATGTGATACAATTAGTTCTCTTCATTCTTTTACAAAATATAACACACGTAATGATGGTCTGAAACGTTTTACATCAAAACATGAAATATTTTACAGCTTGTATTTATTTTTGTATTTTCCGTACTGTAATGAGTTCGACTCTTAAAGAAAACATACAAAATTAGGACCGTTAATATCGCTATTTGGAAAATCCTACTACCAGAATTGTTTGAAGACATATACAATCCTGGAAAGCACATAAAGCAGAGGACGTTAGTTTACTGTAGATTTTTCATAGAATGTTAAAATATCCAACAGTGAAATTTTTAAATTGACACGAGACCTATGTCTTTATCGATAATACTTCATCGATAAGAACTTTCCTTTCATTCCAACCCCCACCCCCGGTTTCTATTCAGATAGTTTAGGAAGCATCTTGTAATAATAATTACATGATGCACATAGTTTGTGAGACAAATTACTGAGTTATGGAAACGCAAGGGCTCAAGAAGGGGAAAAATATCTGCGACATGGTGTCATTACGAGATACAACAAGCTCTGATTTTACGAGAATGTAAGACACGTTAGTTGTGGTATAGATTCTACATAAATTCTCTATAAAGATCAGTGGGATCTTCAAATTGGTAGAAATACCATTTTAAGAGATACCTAGTTGCAATATTTACTAGAACGAATTAAGAAGACTTGTTCTATAGCTGAAGTCCTTAAAGAGCGTGCATGTGTGTGGACAATATAAAAAAGCTATCTATTAAAATATTCAACATTATCATCATCATCAGTCCCGTAGTCTGGTAGACCGTTGGGGCACCGCATGAGACCAGACAACCATCTTCCTCCATTCCTCTCGATTTTCCGTCTTTCTCAGTGAGTCGCTCAGTGTCAAGTCTGTCCACTCCCGAATGTTGTCTTCCCACCTCTTTCTCTGCCTGCCTCTCTTTCTTCTTCCTTGTACAGTGCCTTGCAGGATTGTCTTGGCAAGTCCTGATGATCGTGAGGCATGCCCATACCACTGCAGTTTACGTTTTTTCACTGTGGTCAGGAGGTCTTCATGAGGCCCAATAGTTTGTCTGATCCTTTGCCGTATGTCTTCATTAGTGACAGTAATATTCAGTAATGTTAAATGAAAATGATATGAAAAATGGTATGAGTAATCTTTTCTTGACAGCCAATCAAAGCAGACAAATACCAAGAATATCGAAATAAAGTATATCACAATTCTTTGATGGAGAAACACGTTAAACCACAATTTGTCATGTTCTTATCTTGTATAACGGGTCTCTCGTTTGCTAAGTCTTTGGAGATATTTTGCAAATTCTGACAATTAAGTATGATTAATCGTGCATGGAAAATGAGTTCCATGTGTTTTATTAAGTCTCCTGAGATTATCCTTACTTGCTATGCACTAGACTTTAAGCCAGTTCCTAGATGCATGCTTGATTTATTATAGTTCGCACAGATGTAGTTGATAATCTTACGTGGCCATAACAACCAGGAATGCATCAACTGAATAAATACTGTGCCATTTGTGAGCTAAGTTCTCCCTTAACTGGGCATTATTACATGACTGCTTTCCTTCAGCTGCGAGTATAATGGGATAGAAATCATCTACATTGGCTTGATAATAGTTTATGGAAATAACGAACTGTGCAAATAATGTACCGTGTAAAACAATGCACTTGGATATGCTATAACTGCCATTGTTAGCAGCTGAACGGGGTTTATAACTCATCATGTAATTGTAAATGTTACTCAGAACTTATGTCAGATTGTTGTTGAGTCAGATTAAGAATGAGATAAGCTAATTAAACCATTCTTTTAACAGCACTCATGAGATCTATCATAACAACTATTAGCAAAAGGTCACTTTGAACCGTATATTGCATGATCTGCGCCATAAATAGCATTTCTAATCATACAAATTATTTGAAATACACCTCACGTCAAACGGTTTTTAAAAAAATAAAATAGGAACACACCATTGAACCATAATGCTGAAGATAAAAAACTACATCGACAAAAGAAAAACATTCTTATGTGAGCGCCTCCAAATCCATATGTAGTTTGTTTGCAAACGCTGGAATGTACATTATGCTCAAAGTTGGTTCATGTGGAGGTCAAGATTGGTACCTTTTCGCTTTAGACCTCAAACAGTATATACCTCGACAGTGTAATTTTTGTTCTCCGTAGGTGTTCAAGAAGGGAAATTGATAATTTAAATGACCAAATGAAATATATTTTTCTCTTTTCTTTAACAATCGTCTTCCGGTTTGAGTTACATAAGGTTTAATGGATTCGTCCATACGTCAAAACATCTCACTGTGCCAATAGTGGTGACAAATCTTATACATGTATAACAAGATTGCTACGGAGGCCAGTTCAGTTCGATTGATTAAATACCAAAATAGCTTGGGCTCTAATTCCATTATTTTGAGACAGATGCTGTGATTTAGAGACCAATAGGACCACACAAAAAGAATTTCTTCCGTTGATGTTAGCTGTTGTCAAAATGTTTCCAACTCACTGTATATTTAAATGGCACTCACCATATATTTAATGAAAGTAACTGGATACAATGCATTCTGCACTGCTAATGAAGGTGATGAAACTAAACAAAATGCGATAAGTATTGAGTGTTGGCAATGCCGTCACATGAAACTGAACCAAAGCAAATATTCCTATTTCTGTTTTATGGTGTTCTCCGAGCAGTTATTGGACACCAGTT
Organism: Megalonaias nervosa; assembly: GCA_016617855.1. Lineage (NCBI taxonomy): Eukaryota > Metazoa > Mollusca > Bivalvia > Unionida > Unionidae > Megalonaias > Megalonaias nervosa. Next base: position 19,288 of record JAECUM010018294.1, read on the forward strand.
GATCACTGTCTAAATTTTATTTGTATGTGAAATCGATTTTTATGCTTACTGTTTCTGTTGGAGGCAAATGTATTTTACAAAAGAGA
>JAECUM010018296.1:0-34487 GCA_016617855.1 Megalonaias nervosa
GATGATCGAGTAAACAATGCAACAAAATTTAAATTAATGGATGGAATAATTTAATAACAGATCTATGTAAAGATACAGAACAGAACAACACGGGCCCCCGTATGTAAAATCAATTTAGCTAATTTCACAAAAATAAAACTGAACATGACATTTGAATGATTAACTTTCTCTTAGAAATAGAGCTAAACATTTTATGCAAAATTCAATCAACCTTTCTGTTATCCCGAAGGAACTTTCATCATATAATCGAGTGACTGATCGAACTAAAAATGCATGCATGTCAGCATCACCTGGTTGATTCCAGTTTTCTCCAAATCACGGTTGGTAATAGTTCAGTGTTGCCATAATTCTTCTCTGTCTGTCTCTGTCTCTGTCTCTCTGTCTCTGTCTCTCTCTGTCTCCGTCTCTCTCTCTCTCTCTCTCTCTCTCTCTCTCTCTCTCTCTCTCTCTCTCTCTCTCTCTCTCTCTCTCTCTCTCTCTCTCTCTCTCTCTCTCTAGCCTCCTCATCCTCAGGTGGTTAACCGTCCTGGTTGTAGATTGTGATATTTCCAACTGTATAGTATAAGTGTGGACCTATTCTTCCCCTTGAAATGAAAATATAATAATCAATCTAAATGTGTGAAATTTTTTTATTTCTCCAGGGATCAACAATTTTCCCACTCTTTTTACGTCAGATGTCTTATATCAAAATTCAACAGAACTCAGCTATGTAAATTTTGAAACATAATACTAATACACTCACCTTACCATCATATAATAATGCATCTGTAGCAGTTAATCGTATTCTTAACTGGAACTAGATTATAATTACCACTCTTAGATAAAACAGTACACCCTTCTTTGGGTTCAGTCGACATGCGTTCCTAATATAAACACAGTCTATTCTCATTTGGAAAGAATTCACAACTTAATTAAACGAGTGAATAGGACTTCAATCCTGATCATAACTAAGTTTTTTGAATTATTTTATACATTTATAGATATAGGAAAATCAATTCTCAGCGTAGACGATACAAATCGTTTAAAAGAGAAAATTTACTTCTCACAATTCATATCAGAAGAACTGCATGAAATTTCTAAGATACATTATTTATATTACAGACTAAATCTGAACTCGTTCATATCAAAGATATATTGCATGACATTTTTACAATACATGAATCATATAACATGCACCATAATTTTATTGAACTCAAGGAACAATCAAAGTATAAATCTGATAGGATGACAGAATCAACAAGACCAGTGAAGAGCGAAATTCGTTTGGTGCATCATGAAGGTTATGTTTTACAACCTAGTAGCCTAAGAGACTTGCAGAAAATGTAACGTTAAGTCTCTTCATCCATCTCTCAAATCACTAGCCCCCGTTCTAATGTCACACAGTGCAGTAAGACGTGTGTATGCTTGCGTGTGTTTGTGTGTGTGCTAGTTTTCGACTGTACCAAAATTTCATTTGAACATTACATACAAAGACTTAGTAATTATTGACCTAAACCGTTTAATTTCTCTGTGTAGGTGTATGTCATCGTTTTCAAATTTTTTGTACAAGTCACTTTGGGGCTTCTAGGTTGTAAAACATAATCTTCATGAGGCACCAAACGAATTCCTTTCTTCACTGGTCTTGTTGATTCTGTCATCCTATCAGATTTACCACCGTTTCTTCTCTCAACCTCTCAGTCTCTCTTTGTAATGGATGTAGATGGTGTTCAGTATGAGGTAATCATATCCTCTTCAAGATCGCTAGCATAAATTTCTACTAACAGATTTGGATAGTATTGTGTGACACGGATCGCTATTTTCGCTTGGTGTCTGCTTTCTCTTTGAAAATGTGTCATCGTTTCGACTTGATTATAAACTTTAATTTGACTAAGTTTTACAAGCTACTTGAACTCTTTACATTTCACAGTGTAGGTGTAAACCTTCGTTTCCAATTTTCTGTAAGTGCGTTTTTGGGTCTCCCAAATGTGACAATAACGAATTTCTTTGGGGCTGAATCAGGACTCTCATGGTTTTGTGACAGAAGTGGAGGACATTGATGCAGGCTCACTCATGTCGTCTTCGGAATCACTGACATAGATCTGAGCTAACAGTTCGACTAGCGTGTGGGGTGATGGATAGTTTAGATGGTGTCATGAATATTATTTTTTATAATGTAAGGGATAGTATAATTATATTCGTGACATTTTATCTCCTTCTCTTACATTTTAAGTTAAAAGAAGGCCTTTGGATAGTGAGTGATATAATGGATGGTATAGTGGATATAATAGATAGTATTTTTGTGGTGTAAGGGATAGTCTATTTTGCGAAATTTAATCTTATTAATTTGCATTCTGAGATAACACAGGACGTTTGGAGTGTGTGTGTGTGTGTGTGTGTGTGTGTGTGTGTGTGTGTGTGTGTGTGTGTGTGTGTGTGTGTGTGTGTGTGTGTGTGTGTGTGTGTGTGTGTGTGTGTGTGTGTGTGTGTGTGTGTGTGTGTGTGTGTGTGTGTGTGTGTGCGCGTGCGTGTGTGTGTATTGGTCTTTCTTGGTCCCTATAAAACTCGCTTTGTCCCTATCAAATTCATTTCATCTTCCTACCTACAGTAGCATGTATTCAGGTCAGCACTTGCAACATTGTTTCCATGTTTCCCCTAGTGTCAAGTACAGTGAAGTCATTGAAGCTAGAAATTTTGAGGCTATAAATATAGACTCGGGTTTTTCCATAGGTCTTTCCACAGCTTGTAGCTATAAATAGATGCTAGGGTTTTTATACAGGATCTTCACACAAGTTGAGGCTATAACTATATACTGGGTTTATCCATAGGAATTTCCTACAAGTTATGACTATATAATAAACACTAGCGTTTTTCCACATTGTATTTTTGGTAATGTAAGAGATAGTCTATTTTGCGAGATTTTATCTCCTTCTCTTACATTTTAAGCTAACACAGGGCCTTTGGATAGAGAGTATGACGTAATGGCTGGTATAGCGGGTTTAATGGATAGTATGTTGCTGTGTAAGGGATAAATATTTTGTGAGATTTCATCTCCTTCCCTTACATTCTAAGCAATCACAAGGCAGTTTGGATGGTGTTTATGATATAATGGATGGTATAGTGGGGGTAATGGATAGTAGTTTTATAGTGTAAGGGATATATATGTTGTGAGATTTCATCTCCTTCTCTTACATTCTAAGCAAACACAAGGCATTTTGGATAGTGAGTATGATATGTGGATAGCATAGTGGTGTGATGGATAATAGTTTTGTGGTGTAATGGATAGTATATTTTGTGGTGTTCATCCCCTTCTCTTATATTCTAAGCTAACACATGGCGTTTGGATAGTATGATATAATGGATGGCCTAGTGGGTGTAATAGATAGTATTTTTTTGGTGTAAGGGATATATATTGTCTGAGATTTCATCTCCTTCTCTTACATTCTAAGCAAACACAAAGAAGTTTGGATAGTGAGTATGATATATTGGATAGCTTAGTGGTGTGATGAATAATATTTTTGTGGTGTAAGGGATGGTCATTTTTGTGAGATTTCTTCTTCGTTTGCATTCTGAGATAAAAAAAAGAATTTTGGGATAATGTGTTAAGGGGTGTTAAATGGTATAATTAATGTGATGCATAGTATTTTTTGTTGTGTAAGGGATAACCTATATTGTGAAATTTCATCTTTTCGTTTACATTCGAAGCTAACAAATACAGTTTGGGGTGTGTGTGTGTGTGTGTGTGTGTGTGTGTGTGTGTGTGTGTGTGTGTGTTGGTCTTTGTTGGTCCATATGAAACTCCCTTTGTCCCTATCAAATTCATTTTACCCACCTACCTACCTACAGTATTCAGGTCAGCCACTTAGTCTCTAGAAAAAATTGATCATGAAATGCAACAACAGGGACATAAAAATAGCATACATAGCGACACTCTAGGGACACTATAGAGACAAAAAGTAGACATACAACTCCAATGGATATAAAATGTAGCTGATCAAATTTATAAATAACCCATCTATAATAACTAATAGATCTCATGCTCGGTTCAGCTAAATCTCGGAGCCTCTCGAACAGATCTTTTCGTCTTACTTACTTACCGACACCTTAGCGACACTATACAAACAAAAAATAGGGAGATAGAAAAGGGATATAGAAAAGGGATATAGAAAAGGGATATAGAAAAGGGACATTACAGAGACACGTTTAGGAACATTGTAGGGACAATAAAGCTACGTAACAATCTTAATCCCCATAGCTATAGCGTACCTAATCATATGTCCCTAAATACACAATTATTCTAAAGCATAACGGATCACATAGTCTAGCTCATCTGACTACTCACATCTATAAATAACTTATGTATAATTAACTACGAGATCTCCTGCTCGGTTCAGCTGAAGCGCGGAGTATTTGTGTGTTTGTGTATGTGTTTGTGTGTGTGTTCGTTTTTGTGTGTGTATCTGTGCGCGCGTGCGTTTGTGTATGTTTTTCCCTTAACAAAAAACACTTGTACCTAAACACAAAAAATAGTCTGTGCGTGTATGATTTTGTATGCACGCATTCGTTTGTGTGTGTGTATTTTGTTTTTGTGTGTGTATTTTTGTTTGTATGCGCGCGTACGTTTTTATTTGCATGTTTGTATGTTTTCTTCCCTTAGCAAAAAACTTTTCCCTTAACAAACAGTTTCTATGTGTGTGTGTGTGTGTGTGTGTTTATGTGTTTGTGTGCGGTCGCGTACGAGTGTTCCTGTGTATGTATGTGTGTTTGTTTTCTTCCCTTAACAAAAAAGCTTATCCCTTAATAAAAATGTGCATGTTTGTATGTACGTGTTTTTATGTACGCGTTCGTTTGTGTGTATTGTGTTTGTGTGTATTTGTTTGTGTGCGCGCGTGCGTTTGTATGTGTTTGTGTGTTTGGTTTTTCTTTTAACAAAAGAACCTTTGTCCCTTCTCAATGTGTTTGTTCTCGTGAATGTGGAGTAATGTGATTATAACCACTAACTCTTTTGCTGAGGTGATTGTAGCTAATGGTGTGTTTTGTAGATAAAAAAGAATTCCTTCTCCACAATGTATTGATAGTAAATAACGTGGATTTTGTTAGTATGAGTGTGTTGTTTTGTATAAAAAAAAAATTTTAGATTAGCACTCTCATTACTATGGATTGTTTAGTAGGTGATTCTATTTCTATAAAGTTATATGTCCCGCCCAGCCAGGCATTACAGATTTTTTCCGCTGTCACTGTTTAGTCCGATTGAGATCAGCCCCTTGCAACATTGTTGCCAATGTCCAGTACCGTGATGTCACCCACCTGTTCCACTCCTATTGTCCCTATACAAACCCAACATACTATATATAAAGGTTATAACGTTTGGCGAGGCGGGACATAGAACTTGATAGAATGCCTGGCGGAGCGGGACATATAACTTTATAGAACTCCTGGCGGAGCCGGAGATATCACTTGATATAACGTCTGGCGGACATTGACACCATGACGTCATCCTACCTGTTCCATTCCTATTGTCCCTATAGTCCCAACTTTCCCTTGTGCGTATACGGGCCCAATATTGCCATGTTAAAGTCCCATTGTCCCCAAAGTGCCGGTCCTGTATTCCCCATGTTAAATTCAAATTGTCGCTAGACAGTCCCAATCCATTGTCGCTCTACATCCCAATGTTCAATTCCCCTTGTCCGTATGCAGACCCAATCCATTCAATTTCCTTTGTCCGTATACAGACCCAACCCATGTTAAATTCCCATTGTCCCTATTTTTGATATAAAATTCCCATGTTAAATTCCCATAGACTCAAAATGCAAACAACCAAATTTAACATACAAGTCCCATTGTTGCTAAAGTGGCTCTGTATTCCAATGTTAAAGTCCCATTGTCACCGAAGTGTCGGCCCTGTATTCCCCATGTTAAAGTTCCATTGTCGCCATAGTGGATATACCATTCACTCCATGTTAATTTCCCATGTTAAATTCCCATTGACGCTAAAACGACCCACCCATGTTAAATTCCCATTGACGCCAATTTTGATATACCCATTTTTAACATTAAGGTCCCATTGACGCTAAAGAGGCGAAATCCCTTGTAGCGATGTTCAATTCCCCATCCATGTTAAATGTCCCCATGTTAAATTCCCCTTGACGAAAAAGTGTCGCACGACGTTTTTGACTGGGATTTCCATTGACGTCAATTTTGATATACCCATTTTAACATTAAGGTCCCATTGACGCTAAAGTGGCCCAATCTCTTGTCGCTATGCTCAATTCCCCATTCACTCCGTGTTAAATTTCCCCATTTTAAATTCCCCTTGAGGCCAAAGTGTCCCACAACCTTTTTTACTGTGATTTCCATCGATGCCAAATTGTCCCCCTTCACTACTCACCAGGTCGACCAGTCCTAACACTAACCCATTAATACTGAGCGCCAAGCGAGGCAGCTGCTAGTACCATTTTTATAAGTCTTTGGTATGACACAGCCAGGGTTCACACCCACAACCTCCCATATCTCATGCGGAAGCTCTATCCACTTAGGCCACCAGAGTGGTTTATCCGTTTAAGTAAAGTAATATTTATTAGATAGAAAAGAAAGTTTAATAAGGATGCAAACAACAAAATAACTTCATAAAAACACTTGGTTTGTATTGTGTGTACTAACAAGCTCAGCAGAAAGGGTATTGATTGATGACTATACCAGAAGATGGAGTCTGTACCCATTCCTGGCCATGTCCAAGAGGATCTGAAGTCAGAAAATCCCAGTAGCAGCTTAAGGAGAATAAATTACAATTTGCATTTATTATAACAAACCCTGGAGTAATCTAGTCAGTGATCACTGTAACAAGGCCTGGAATAATCAAGTCAGTAATCATTGTAACAAGGCCCGGAATCATTATATTGTATGGTAGGAGGGATGGGGAAGAAAGAGATCACTCACTGTACTGTTATGTATATTTTATCTGTTTTGTGTCCTAACTTTTGTGAAAGATTATATGTTATGTACATTTAATTTTTATTGTGTGATTTACCCTTGTCCATAATTGAGGGTAAGAGTTTGGACCTACCTGACTAACGTCTTTTTTATGAACAGCATATTACATAGCTAAGTTTTATCCATGTTTGTAGATTACATATTAAGATTATTATCATTTGTGTGTAAACATGTTTACTTGGTTTTGAGTTCTAGACACAGCCTTTCATTCCGACCTTAGAAAATTCTAAAATGAATTATGTGTACAGTTTGATGGACATTTTCATTGAGAAATCCCCATCTTGATCCTTATAGTGTGTCTTATGTTTTTGTGTAACGGAGAAGTTAACAGAAATTCTTAATTCCTATCGTTGAATTCAATTGTGTTCAGTTTTAATTTGAGAGGATTTAGAAACAAATTATTCACTGGTATTACAAGGTGCTCAATAATATGTTCAAACGAAATCACTATTTTCGGATCATTGTACATTCATGTAGAAACATTTTGTGTTATATTATTGTGATACAGCAAGACTGTTGACACATCAACAGTATTCTAAGTTGTTGGTAATCAGAACTTTCAAGATTGGAATTCATTCAGAACACCGATAGAATTCATTTGGAATACTCTATACATTTTACTTGTCATACAATGTTTTGGACCATCTGGAATTTAATTCACAATACTGTAAGTTCCTTTTATATTTCCACTTTTGTATTCTAGGAAGAAAAAAATATTTTTTAAATTTTACAAAACCATTGGTTTTCACTCTTTTCTGTTACTGACTTTAAAACCTTATAGTCCTAACAGTACATCTTGATATTTATATGGATATATATTGAATGAAGTACTTGGACACCTTAGATCAACCTCAAGGTTGATAAAATATTTTAAAGCAGCTTTTATTTCTTCATCAACTTCAAGGTATTGATACACATGATAGCAGATGTTGAAGGCATCTCCCATCTTGAGGCTGCGATCATCATCCAGGACAGTTGTCAACATAAAATTAGTTCTTAATATGTGTATTTGTTGTCTGTTTGATATTTATAAAACTGTAAATAAGAACACAAATAAAATTCTTCAAATCATCATATAGTTGTTGTTTTATCCTTTCTAACACATATTAAATGACGATACCTTTAATGCAGCATAAGATTTCTTTTAGACATTTCTCAGCTGTAACCCTTTGTAATAATAGGTACCATACATTTTACTGCCATGAAGATGTTATGCTCATTTGTTGTAAAATAGTGTAAGGATGATTTCTACAACAAATATAAAAAATCTTTTCAATCTCGTTGTATGTCTGCGTGCAGAATTTAATACCTCTACTGATCCTAGACTACCTTCAAGACCTTTCCTACATTTGAATGCATTTCTACAACTAAATTTCCAACAGTGGCATCCAAGCATCATGCAACAACTTAGAATAATCCTCATAGCAGTGAAATATAACCCTACTAGGTGATAGTAACAGTCCCCTGAAAAGATTAAGATCTCCCAATTTTCATTTTATGCAACAACTCCCTTCAGGACCTTACCTACCTTTAAGTCAGTCTTTCCAGGACTAAATTCCAAAATACGGCATTCAGCAACTTGGAATAATCTCCATAGAGAAATATAACTCTGTAGGGTAATAGCAACAACACCTAAAGACCTTAAATATCTTAACGATATTCTTTTCCTGCAACAACTACTTTGAAGACTCTTCCTAGCTTTACAATAGAGATTTAATATCTTCCAACTATTCATTCTATACAACATGTCCCCTCTAGGTTTCCCTACCTTGAAAATAGTCTTTTTGAAACTAAATTTAATTTTTTAAAAAAACTATGCCGGCATAATGCAGTAACTTGGAATAAATACCATAGGCTGTGAAACATAACGGGGGGGGGGGGGCGAGCAAAAGTAATAGTCTCTTTAGATTTTTACTATGCTCCAAATATTCACGTTCTGCTACATCTCCCCTCAAGACTGTTCCTACATTTAAATCAATCTTTCCAGGGCTAAATAACAAAATGTTACATGCAAGCATAATGTAACAACTTGGAATAATCCCAATAAGTTCTGTGGGACAACAGTAACAAGCTCCTTAGACCTTTAATATCTTCCAAATATTCTATTTCTGCCACAACTCCCTTGAAGACCTTTCATTCCTTTATACAGATTGTAGCATTATTAAATTTCCTAACAAGGTTTGCATGCATTGTATAGCAATTTAGAGTAACCCTCATAACTGTGAAATATAACTCTGTGAAGCAATAGTACAAATCCCTTTAGACCTTTAATATCTTCCAAATATTCGTTTAATGCAAGAACTCCCTCAAGACCTTTCCTACCTTTAAAATAGTCTTTTTAAGGACTAAATTCCAATATGACACCAAAGCATAATGCAACAACTTTGAATAACCCTTCAAACAGTGAAATATACCTCTTGAGGGCAGTTTTGAAATCCCTTTAGTCCTTTTCTATATTCTATATATTCTTTCTCTGCATCCAAACCCTTGAATACCTTTCTTACCTTTAAAATGGTCTTTAAATGATTAAATTTCCAAAAATGGCATGCAGGCATCATGCAACAACTTGACAAAATATTCATGACTGTGAAATATAACTCTTTGGGGAATAGTAACAATCCCTTTAGATCAGGAGTCTCAAACGTGCAGCCCGCCAAGCCGTATCCTGTGGCGTTTCCTCATTGACTAGTTATTTTGCAAATAGTTCTGTGCAATATTCTTAAACAAAACGTTTTCATTCAGTCTATCCAGAAAATTATACACAATCAAACTAATTACAAATATAATACAAAGAAATGACATTAATAGTTAAATAAATAAATCAAAATTTGACTATATTATTTTATTAAATATTTTTCAAACATATATTTCAAATACAATTTTTTTCAAACATATTTCAAGCACATTTATTACACAAAAATGTCATGAAAAAGAAAAATCAAATTAAATAAATATAAAGATTTTAAATAAATATATAAATATTTGAAAAGTAATATGAGATATATAGTTTGCCCAGTAGTACTTAGAATTTACCGCGCTGGATAGTTGAGACTATTGAACTGTTCCTTAGCAACAGGCGCTACAGAGTGCACATCAGAGAGAGCTGCAGCTAGTGGAGGCGTCACACTAATAGATCCCGGAAGGGAATGTTCTCTCGCCAAGTTTGTTCAATGTCTATATCAATGACTTACCTGTAACACAGTCACGCATGTTCATGTATGCAGATGACATTACTGAGCTTGAGGGGGTACCAAACAAGAACCTGGAGGATATGACGGACTTCTTCAAGAAATGGCGTCTAGAGCCAAGCGCAACAAAGACACTCTCCAGCGTTTTCCACCTTAACAATGCAAATGCTAACCGTGAGCTTTGCATCCTCCTCAATGGGCACCACATAAAACACGACCCGACACAAACATACCTTGGTGTGATTCTGGACAGATCACTGACATTCTACAACCACCTGAAGAAAACTGCACCAAAACTTAGCACTCGAAACAATCTACTCCGCAAACTGGCTAGCTCAACCTGGGGCGCTAGTGCTCAGACACTCAAGACATCAGAACTGGTCCTCTGTTATTCGACAGCCAAGTATTGCGCTCCTGTCTGGGCTCGATCATCCCAAACTAAGTTAATTGATGTCCAGCTCAACACAACAATGCGCATAATCTCTGGAACACTACATCCTACTCCTTTACCATGGCTGCCAATACTTAGCAATATTCCTCCTCCACATCGGCGTCGACAGGAAGCAACCACAAAAATATTGGCTAAGGTCTATGCCAGTGAGAAACTTCCACTGTACATGGACATCACCTCAAATCCAGCAGTCCGCTTGGCTTCGAGACACTCAATCTGGTTTGGGCCATTGCCGGAGGATACATCTATTCGGCATGGAGCGTTGTGTGGTCTTCAACAGATGTTGTAAACCGCTCCCTCGTAGCTGAGCCACCTCTCTGCACTCCTGGCTTCAACCTTCTACGTCATCTGTGGACCACACTGAACCGCTTTCGGACAGGAAAGAGTCTTTGTGTAGTCAGCCTTGTCCGATGGGGCCAAGCCTCTAACTCTTCCTGTTGCTGTGGAGCTCTTCAGACCATGTCACACATTGTGAACAACTGTCCACTAACAAAGTTTCCCGGTGGACTGAAGGCACTGCATGTTGCTGATGATTACGCTGTTAAATGGCTGAGCACGCACTGCACACGATAATATATAAAGTAGCGAGTCTTTATGCTTAATGAAATTTCAAACTACAGAACCCCCACACACAAGCCGATTAATTTGGAATTCCATGTTGCTGCGCGCAATTTCTCGAGAAATGGCTATTCCAAGTTGGAGCCAACGACCATGCAATTTCTCGAGAAAGAGCGCAACAATTTGGAATTCCAAGCTGTTGCGTGTAATTTCTCGAGAAGTGGCCTATTCCAAATTGGAGCCCAATACCCGTAAGGTGATTGTATGTTGTCAGAGATTTCATCGTATTTTATTGATAAAACGTCAGACTCCCGTGATTACACATCTTGGCTAGCCCAGGTTCCACACCTTTGCATATCGAGCAGATGTTTCTGAGCTTCGGATCTGTGATTTTCATTGGATGCGGCAGCAAGCCACCGCATCCAATCAAAATTAAGTTGCTCAAATTTGAACACTGTTCCCACGTGATCGAGATATTGGGCTCCAACCAGGAATATGCCATTTCTCGAGAAATTCGAATTCCGAATTGTTGCGCTCTTTCTCGAGAAATTGCATGGTCGTTGGCTCCAACTTGGAATAACCATTTCTCGAGAAATTGCGCGCAACAACTTGGAATTCCAAATTAATCGCTAGTTTTCGAAAATTTATATATTTTTTAAAAACTTTATATTTAATCTTATTTGTCTTTTTCATGGCATTTCTTAAATAATTGTACTTGAAATATGTTTGAAAAAATATTTGTATTTGAAATCTATTTTTGAAAAAATATTTGTACTTGAAACATGTTTGTAAAAATATTTAATAAAATAATATATCTAATTTTTGATTGATTGACTGATTGATTGATTGGTTGATTGATTGATTTAACCACTAATATTATTTCTTAGTATCATATTTGTAACAAGTTTGATTTTTGTGTTGCTGGATGAGATTGAATCAAAACATTTTGTTTGAATGTTGTACAGAACTATTCGCAAAACAGATAGTCAATGAGGAAACTTTTTATCTGATGGTAGGGAAATATTTCACAGTAATGAAGGTTACACTTATCTGTTCAATGATGTCTTGAGGAAATTTTCTGTCTTTAGTCCTAAAGAAATAGCTTGAATGTTGGAAAGATCTAATTGGACCATTGCAAAGTTTCACCAATATGAAACCTACTACAAATTGGTGCATGATGTCCTAAAGAGAGTCGTTTCATGAAATACATATGTGGAATGTATTAAAGATCTAAAGGGATTGTTACTATCCCCCCTCCCCAAAGAAAAAGAGTTATATTTCACAGTCATGAAGATTTTTCCCAAGTTGTTGCACAATGCCTGCATGCCATTTTGCAAATTTAATCATTTAAAGACCATTTTAAACGTAAGAAAGGTATTCAAGGGATTTGATGCAGAGAAAGAATATATGGAAGATATCAGAGGTATAAATGGATTTTCAAAATAGCCCTATAGAGTTATATTTCACTGTTATGGGGGTCATTAGTAGTTGTTGCATTATGCTTTCGTGCCATAATGGAATTAAGTCCTAAAAAAGACTATTTTTAAAGAGAGGTCTTGAGGGCAGTTCTTGTATAACATGAATATTTAAAAGATATTAAACTTCGAAAAGGTATGTTTACTTTTAACCCACAGTTATGAGATTATTCTAAGTAGCTGCACAATCCATGCACAACATGTTAGGAAATTTAATAATGTTAAAACCATTGTGAAGGTAAGAAAGGTCTGCAAGGAATTTGTTGCAGAAAATGAATATTTGGAAAATATTAAAAGTCTAAGGATCTTGTTACTATTGTCCCACAAAACTTTTTGGGTTTATTCCAAGTTGTTGCATGATGCTTGCATGCAACATTTAGGAATTTAGTCCTGGAAAGGTTGATTTAAAGATAGGAAAGGTCTTGAGGGGAGATGTAGCATACAATTAATATTTGGAACATATTAAAACTCTCAAGGGACTATGACTGTGCCGCATGGGGTTATAATTCACAGACTAGGGTGTTTATTCCAAGTTGTTGCATTACATCGGCATACTTTTAAAAATTTGGTTCTAAAAAGACTATTTTCAAGAAAGGAGAGACCTAGATAGGAGATTGTGCATAACATGAATAGTAGGAAGATATTAAATGTCTAAAGTGAATTTTACTATTGCCACATAGACTTGTATTTCACTTGTGTGGGAGTTATTAGTGGATGTTGTATGATGCAAACATGTCATTTTTTAAAAATTATTTTAAATCCTATTATAAAGCAGGAAATGTCTTCAAGGTATTTGTTGCAAAAAAAAATTATCTTTAAGATATTAAATGTCTGTACGTGTTGTTGCTATTACCATATCGAGTTTTATTTCTCTATGTAGATTCTTCCAAGTTGCTGCATACCATACTTTGGAATTTAATCCTAGAAAGACTGACTTAAAGGTAGGAAAGGTCCTGAAGGGAGTTTTTTCATAAAATGACTATTTGGAAGATATTAAACATCTCAAGGGACTTTTACTATCACCCAATAGGGTTAAATTTCACAGTTATGGGGGTTATTTCAAATGATTGCGTGATGCTTGCATGCCATTTTGGAGAATTTAGCCTCAGAAAGACTGATTTAAACGAAGGAAGGGTCTTGAATGGAGTCTAGGGTCAGTAGAGCTAATAAAGCATCCATGTAGACATACCAAAAAATTGCAATAGAAATTTGTGTTTTTAGATATTTTCCTTGCAAGATGTTTCCTCCATTGGGAATTCAGTTATGTAAAAGTTATTGGTTCTGAGTCAGGTCAATCTGGGGAAACCATTCAGAAATCCCCCAGCTAGTCCTTTGAAAACAGGTTTCATTCAATAGCTACTATCTAATTAAACACTCTTTATTAGACTAAAATAAAAAATTATGGATTATACTAAAACTTAAAAAATTATAAAAACAACTAAAATTGCAAATTCTATGTTACATTATATTAAAAATTCTAAACTAAACAAAGCATTTAGATTTGACTAAAAATACAAATTCTATATTAGGCAAAAATTTGAAATTCTATAAGACTAAAATTATAGATTCTAAATTAGACTAAAACTCAAAAGTTTGTTAGACTAATATTAAAAACCGTATTTTAGAATAAAATTAGAAATTCTATACGAGATTAAAATTAAAATATCTATTTTAGACTAATAATAAATTCTATATTAGACAACTATTAAAAATTTTATAATAGACCAAAAAATTGTTTTATTAGACTAAATTTAGAGATGTGATTAGAATAAAAATAAAAAATGTACATTAGACTGTTACGAGTCTATGCGCTTATAATAAGTAACAGAAAAGAGCGAAGATATCAAGCTTTATAAAATTTAACAAATAATTTATTTCCCATGAATGCAAAGAGAAAAATGAAGAAAAACAGAACATACGGTATTATGAACTAAATCCAAAAATGATCCTAAATTTTAAAACACAAGTCCCAGTAATAAAAAGTCCTGAATAAAACTGAGTTCAAGTCTCGATTAGACCAAAATTTGAAGGCGATGACGTGTCTCTTATAGTCTGCGAAGTTCTGTTGTGTCAACAGACTCTTGCTTAATGACATAAATATTATGCCAGGTTTGAACTCAGTATAAATTCCAATAAATGTCTTTATCCAAGAATTTTGTCAGAGCACTTTTGTACTTCCAGAGACACTAATCACTTGAATTCAATAATCTGAAGAAAATAAAATTCAGCCCCAACTGGTCGCAACATAATACAACTTAACGTGTTAAGTATTTAAAGCCCAACTGGCAAAATTCTAACAGTCGCAAGATAATATAGTTCTCTGTTTGACCTCAGGTCACAAATTAGAATTTTCTAAAAACAACCACTACCTAGTGGAAAATAACTTTCTACCATGATTTAATGACCCTTCTTTATTTAAAACATAATAGCCTATAAAATTCAATTTGGTTTCTCCAAAACCCTGACCCAAATCAACATGTTTACATAAATAAAATTAAAGAAAAATTAGAAAAAAGTCAATCAGGTCAAGCAGAACTGAACTCAAGTTTGGACAAGGTCAAGTACAGTACACAATGTTACATTACAATAAATAGCATGTAATGGAATAAAAAAAAATAAAGCTAACAGACAAAAAAAAAATGAAATTAAATATATATAACAAGACTCATTTTAATAATTCTATATCAGACTAAAATAATTATTCTGTATTTGGCTAAATTAAAACTACTGTGTTAGACAGAAATAAAAATTATGCATTATACTAAAATTAAAAGCCTTATATTAGAATAAAATTAAGCATTCAATATTTAACTAAGACATAAAAATTATCTTAAATCATTGAAAATGAAAACTGTATATTAGACTAATATTAAAAATTCGATATTAGACTAATATTAAAAATTCTATATTAGGCTAAATTATAAATTCCATACTAGAATAATATTAAATATAGACTAATATTAAAATTCTATATTAGACTAAAAATAAAAATTATGTATTAGAATAATTTTTAAAACTTCCACATTAGACTAAATTAAAATGATATATTTAATAGACTAAAATTTTAAAATCTCTATTAAACTAAATTAAAACTTTTATATGACTGAAATAACATTTCTCTGTTAGGCTAAAACAAAAAAGTATGTATTAGACTAAATTATAATTTCTATATTGGACTAAAAGTTTTAATACTATATTTAGGATATTACTTCGACAAATTAAAATCTTACTTCAGAAATAAATACATCACTAGGAACTGAAACAAACTAGAAAATCTTATTTCACAATTAAACATATTACTAAAAAGCAATTCAATCTAGTTATATTAATGATATAGTGGGATGTTTGCTGAGTATATTAAATACATAGTGGGATGTTTGCTGAGAATATTAAAGACATAGTGGGATGTTTGCTGAGTATATTAAATACATAGTGGGATGTTTGCTGAGTATACTAAAGACATAGTGGGATGTTTGCTGAGTATACTAAAGAGACAGTGGGATGTTTACTGAGTATACTAAAGACATAGTGGGATGTTTACTGAGTATACTAAAGACATAGTGGGATGTTTACTGAGTATTCTAAAGACATAGTGGGATGTTTGCTGAATATATTAAAGACAAAGTTGGATGTTTGCTAAGTATATTAAATACATACTGGGATGTTTGCTGAGTATATTAAAGACATAGTGTGATGTTTACTGAGTATACCAAAGACATAGTGGGATGTTTACTGAGTATATTAATGACATAGTGGGATGTTTGCTGAGTATATTAAATACATAGTGGGATGTTTGCTGAGTATATTAAATATATCATGGGATGTTTGCTGAATATATTAATGGCATTGTGGGATATTTACTGAGTATATGCATTGCATAGTGGAATGTTTACTGAGTATAATCATGACATAGTGGGACGTTTACCGAGTATATTAATGACATAGGGGGATGTTTACTGAGTATATTAATGACATAGTGGGATGTTTACTGAGTATATTCATGACATAGTAGAATGTTTACTAAGTATATTCATGACATACGGAATATGTACTGAGTATATTCATGACATAGTGGAATGTTTACTAAGTATATCAATGACAAAATGGCATGTTTGCTGAGTATATTGAATACATAGTGGGATGTTTGCTGAGTATATTAATGACATAGTGGGATGTTTACTGGGTTACTGAGTATACTAAAGATATAGTGGGATGTTTGTAAGTGTATTATTAAAGACATAGTAGGATGTTTACTGAGTATATTCATGACATAGTGAAATGTTTACTAAGTATATTAATGGCATAATGGGATGCTTGCTGAGTATCTTAAATACATAGTGGGATGTTTGCTGAGTATATTAATGACATAGTGGGATGTTTACTGGGTTACTGAGTATAGTAAAGATATAGTGGAATGTTTACTGAGTATATTAAAGACATAGTGGGATGTTTACTGAGGATGTTTACTGAGTGGGATGTTTGAGAAGATGTATTTCATATTATTTCATGCTTTACTGCTATGTTTTAATCCAGTCTAAATTATGTCCCCACCCCCTGTGTGGTTGCAGAATTCATTGTTGAAAGAGCAACTACCATCTTAACTACTGCATGATTGTAAAATGCTACCAATGAAGTCTTGGAATTACTGCAATTGGGTGGTTCCAGCAGGTATGAAGATTTTGATGAAATACTGGAACTTGGTGATTCCAGTAATTATGAAGGTTTGGGGTGAATAACTGGAACTTGGTGATTCCAGTAGGTATGAAGGCTTTGCTGAAATACTACAACTCAGTGATTCCAATAGATATAAAGGCTTTGGTGAACTACCACAACTTGGTGATTCCATTAGGTATGAAGGTTTTTGTTCCATATCTGATATTGTTTAGCTCTAATGTAAATAAGATGCAGAACCAAACTGTTCAGAACTGTCTGACATGATATAAACAAGATGTTCATGGATGTTGGGGTATGCCATAAAAACATATTTCCATCTATCAATCAATGTAAATTATAGCCTATTGTTGTGTATATTTAGTTTGCATTATTTGTTGGCTTTATTCAATGATTATGTGTTATGTGTATCTGTATTTTTATTAATGACCTTTGTCCACATTCAAGTTAACAGTGTACATGACTAGTGACATTTATTTTGTAAAGAACATAATGCATAGCTAACATTTCTTTCCTTGATTCTAAACTACAATTCAAATCATTATTACTGGCGGTAAACATGTTATTTGAATCCGAGCCTAGGACATTAAGTTTTTCACCTGGAAACTCCTAAACTTGTTGGCAGTTTTGAATGTTTTATACAGGAGATTAACCTACATCTTGGTTCTATTATTATGTCATAGCTTTTTATATCAGAGTTGCTTACTTTAAAAAAGTACTAATTCTTGATTTTACATCTGAAGCAGAATCAGTCTTATTTTTGTGTTTAGATTCTACTTTGGTTGAAATTATTTATTCAAATTATTATTCACTAGAATTACAAAGTACTCATTAATACTTATTGGACTAAATCATTAATTTGGAATTATAGTGATTCAGTCAAAGACATTTTGAATTATATTACTGTGACACATCAAAAGAATCTTAATGCATTGCCCCATTCCAGGACGTTTTCACATTTTAGACTACAGAGAATACACATCCAGTATTGGAATTTATTTTGAACACCACTGGACTTCAATTGGTACATCATAACATTTGCACTTTTGATAAACTTTTTGGACTGTTTGGGTTTTATTTTACAAAACTTAAGTTCGTTTTAATAATTTTACAAAGCAATTTTGGTTTTTGCTTTTTCTCTTACTTAGCTTAAGACCGTAGAATTGTAGCATTATTTTTATTCATTGCAATACTTTGTTGCGGGAGTTTTGAAGTTTTGCATAAATGTTATCTTGTATGAGAATGTGATAATTATACTGAAGACAACGAGGAAGCCAGTTTATAGAAATTTGTTTCCAAGGCTTTCGTGTTATGCTAAAGAAGCACTACTGTATACATTTGCATAAAGTTTACTTCGCATTTGTTTTTTGTTTTTTTTTTTCTTTTGAAAATGTTAAGAGATTTTGAAGATAAGTTATTTCCCATTGCAAAATGGCTAGAAATCACATTTAAAGGACAAACATTTACATGAAGGAGTTTCTTTATTGAAAAATGGCACCTTTCTATGCATGACATAAAAAATCAAACAAGTAATATAAGGTGCAAATGGCAGATTTACCGTTGAAGATTTTGCAATAATTTCTGTGACCATCTACTGTCATCACACATGGATAAAACGTTTTTATACATTGTTATGTGTTTACATAGAAATAGAGCAAATAGAGCAGTTTCTATATGCAGTTCTAGAGCAATAGATAATATTGGGCCACACCGTCTTTTTACAAATGAATTAATGGCTTTGGTCAATGTATAGAGAGGGGGGAGGCATAATAAATATTACAGATTCTGACTCCATAGCAATCTATCTATTGATTTAGACTCCAGATGTCATTAATAATGAGCCCCTTTTGCTGCAAGCCAGTTATTCAGTGATGGGATGGATCATGGTGGTCATCGCAAAATATTTCTAAGTAAATGTTCATGTTATAACCCTTTCCCCCAGCCTTCTACCGTAAAATAATAATAATAATAATAATAATAATAATAATAATAATAATAATAATAATAAAAGCACGAGCTGGTAAAGATTGATTCAGATGGAAGTGAAATGTCAGTTATCTGTAAAGGTGAGCAATTTAGACCACTGGATCACCCAGGGCCCTATAGCTGTTTGACCACTGGACCACCCAGGGCCCTATAGCTGTTTGACCACTGGACCACCCAGGGCCCTGTAGCTGTTTGACCACTGGACCACCCAGAGCCCTATAGCAGTTTGACCACTGGACCACCCAGGGCGCTATAGATGTTTTAGTTTTGGGCTTAATGCCACTTGTTTCAGTACATGATAGGCTGCACATGCTGGCCAGTACACGTGGTGTAGGAAGAATCTGGGAAAATCCTGAGAAAAACCACAGACACGCTTGGAGCTACTGGCTATCTTTCCATATTTCACTGCTATGGGGGTTTTTCCAAGTTGTTGCATGATGAATGCACGCCAGTTTGGGAATTTAGTCTTAGAAAGACTGATTTAATGGTTGGAAATGTCTTGGAGGGAGTCTAGGATCAGCATAAAGTATGCATGTAAACATACAAAGAGATTGAAAATGAAATTAGTGTTTTATACTGTGCCTAAATATGTTATGACAAACTTTACGTTTGAGTGGTTTATCTCCACTGTGTACACCCATCTGCACCTTCAAATGTTTACTCCATGTAAACGTTTTATCGCAAACTGCACATTAGAATGGTTTATCTCCAGTATGTATGGACATATGCATCTTCAGAGCACCAGTCTGAGTAAACATTTTATGACAAATTTCACATTTCAATGGCTTCTGTCCACTATGTACCCTCATGTGCATGTTCAAAGCACAACTCTGCGTAAACATTGTATCACAAATTTCACATTTCACTGGTTTATCCCCAGTATGTATGAACATGTGCATCTTCAAAGCATCACAATGCCTAAATATTTTATGACAAACTTCACAATTAAATGGCTTATCTCCAGTATGAACCCTCACGTGCTTCTTCAAAACACTATTATGCCGAAACCTTTTATGACAATCTTCACATTTGAATGGTTTATCTCCAGCATTTATCTCCATGTTCATCTTTAGCACTCTGTATTGACACGATCTCAAACTTCACAGTTAAAAAGCGCACAAGTTGTGGTAACGTCCCAGCCACAGGCATTTGATTCAAGGGTAAACTAATGTGTACACTCATCAATTAACACAAGGCAACTAACTCTTGCAGGTCACAATCGGACCCCTCGATGAATCCGATCTAAGGTCTCACTGGATAGTTTATCTGGTGAATTTTCATCCGACAATGACCTATTGCAGAAAAGTAAGAATAATTTTACACTGAAGACACAAACAAAACAAACTAATGATTTTTGTAGAAAGCATGTATGTGAGATTTTGACCGCGGCAATCAGGTTAATTCCTTATATAACTGGTGGTTTTTATACTGAACCAACACTGCCACCAACCCCTCTTTTTACATTCATTTTTGACAGCAAAGAGCTATTTTGAATATTTTCCTGTGACAAAGAAGATAAAAGAATCAGTATGTGCCTTACGCATGAATAAAGTTCACTAGTACTATAACAAATTTGCATACTTTTCATCACCCCTCAACCATCTCGATTTTTAGATATTTACCTCCGTAGCAGACATACGTAAATACGTAATCCAAGGCGGCTGTTCATTTGCAGCCCAAGTTACGCATTTGATCTCCAGTGCTAGTCCAACTGTAACAGGCAGTCACCAAACAAGCCAACCCATTTTCATGCCTAACTCAAAGTAAATCTAAACCACATTACAGATATAGCTTCTGTGTGAATTTATAAATGCTACGCTGATGATAATTAGGTTCATGCCAAAATACGAAACTATCCAATGAGACCTAATGTTTCGATAGGTCTACCATTTTCGCATTCACTCAAACCTTACACCACTGTAAAGAAGACATTCCACATTTTCTTCTATGTACCATTTAAGCTACGCAAAGTTTATCCGTGTCTTGTGCACACAGGCTACAACTAAACTTCCGGTCTACTTCGGAGTGAATGAAATTAGATCACGATTGTTTCAGCAATTGCTTCTTTCCGTGAGTAACTGTTTTCAAACATCGCTATCAATCGCAATATCGGCCTAACCTGCCAAACGTGTAAGCAGAATATCCTCGGTAGTTTCCTTCAAGTCGGTTCGCTGATAGATCGTTACATGTATGACATTTGCCGGGAAAACCTTAACATTCTTTTTGACATATTAATTACATTGTTTTGCTTGGGGCTTTTTTGCGTTTTCTAAATAGCTATATAGGTGAGCTCTGGTTGTGTGTGAAAAAAAAAATATGCACGGTGCAATTCTGGTCTGAAACCAGACTCTTTGATAACTGATCAAATTTCTATGCTGTCATTGAAACTTTTTGAACAAATTGAACATGTATGTAGAATGATTAAACATTCAGATCTGCATTTTGGCGGTATACAAGTTATTGCAAGTGGGACTTTTTCAGCTTCCACCTGTACCTGACCCGTTGACATGTGATTCATGTGAATCTTGTTTCAAATCCACTATTTTCCCCAATGGTATTTGGGCATAGAAATGTCCTTGATGAGGTCATAAGACAAGATGAATTAGGCTTCATAAAGGCTTTCAATGATATTCCAAAGGGAAAAATCCTAAAGATCCTAAAACGTGATCTTAAGGCTGCAGAGACTTCTTCCTCCTGGAGATGACTCAGTTAGACTTTGTAGATGCAACTTTGATTTTGAAATATGCAATGCATAGCAACTTATGGAATGGATGCTGTATCAAAGTCGTATCAGTCAAAAGATGTGGGTGACAATAATAGGTACAATAATCTGTGTGTTCCAAAAGTGTTACATTTGAAAATCGGTGGTCCAGTTATGCTGGTCAAAAAGCTAAGCTCAGCGCTAGAAAATAGTTTACAGGGAAAGGTTGTGGCAATGAAGGAAGACTGTGACAGTTGATTTTCAATATAATTTAGTTCACTTTAGAAGAGAAAATGTTACTGTTTACAATACCACTGTAAAAAAGATTTAGCCACAAGGCATCAAATTCAACTCACACTGTCTTTCAGAATTACCATCCACAAAGAACAAGGATTAACTTTACATACAGCTGATGTTGATGCATCAAATATTTTTGCACCAGGTCAGTCAGGTGTGGCAATAGGGAGGACAAGAAATAAAAAGGACTAAGGGTTATAATTTTCAATGCCAACTTTGTGATTCCACATAGTTTTTGCATATATGAATTCTACAATAAAGGCTTTGTACAATTTGATTCAGGTTTAGAAAACTGTAGATATTCTGTCTTTTTCTTAGAAAACCTCAGTCTTGACTTTGATTATAATAACTCTGACCTTTCTGATGGTGAAATTATAGACGTCGATGAAATGTCGGTTGGGGAAGACATGCGTGCTTCAAGTAGTGACCAAGAACGTAGGTCAACCACAGCTGAATCTGACGTTGTTGAGCATCATGTTGACCATACAAAAAATGAAGCAACTTATCCCAGATCATGCAATAACACCAGAGCAAACTAAAATAAGAGTAACAGTAACTTAATCTTCAATAAGCCACTGCAAGAGTTTAATAACTTTTTTGAGATAGTGTTCCAAAAATTCAAAGTATCTTTAATAAAGTATGTGGTTTTATAGAGTTCAGAAAACTAGATTCAATGACAATGACTGAATATTATTCTGAAGTTTTCAGTGTCTCTGAATTACGTACAAATTCTTGAAAATTTCTTGAATTCTGTGCCAGATGATTACGCTTTTGTGCGTTTGGAAAGATTTTGACAGAATCTGTGAAATTCGTTTGGATATAAAAAACTACTGATATTGTCAGTACCTCACAAGGTACACATGCACCTTCCATACTTGTATCAGAATCAGGAAAAGGAAAATTAACGTATGTTGCATGTAGATGTGTTCCAAAGAGTAAATATCATAATATGAAGAACGGAAAGAACAGCTTGCACAGAAAGGAAAAAATTAACTTGGTCAGTCAAAGTTTCCTACAAGCAAAAATGTTAGACCACCTTACAACTTCAGCTGCTGGTTTGGAAAACAATAACAAGTAGACCTTCCATGAGACCCAAACAGACAGAATATCAATCATTTCAAGAATTATAAGTCATAGGGGTAGTTGTCCAGACTGTAATTGATACGGGTGTGGGGGTAATATACGCGGGCGGGGGGGGGACCCAGGGCGAGGGCGGGGGCGGGATTTACCAGTCAGCGGATGATTGACCAGGGGTAATTTACTTGGAAGTAATTGGCGGGGGTAATTGAGGAGTAAATGACCTGGGAATAATTGTCTTAGAACCGATAGATAGATAGATAGATAGATAGATAGATAGATAGATAGATAGATAGATAGATAGATAGATAGATAGATGGAAGGATGGATGGATGGATGTACGGACGGACGGACAGATAGATTGTTACGACCCTGTAGTCAAATTGCATATGTGTTAAAATTTGAATTCTTCTAATTCTTTGTTTCATTTTTATTTTATTTTTATGCCACTAAATGTCATTATTATTATGGTGATGATTATGTTAGCAAGATCTAATAGTATGTTAGAAACATCGTATTTATTTAAAACGTAAATGTGACTCGTGTAAGCACGAGCTTTGTATGGTAGTAAATTCGTCGCAAGTAAACATTCAGCAGTAGCTATGTAAATGATTGGCTGATACTTGTTTAGGTTTTCGCAGTGTCCAGATGGATTGCGAAATCACACGTGTTCTCCGTGCGAGTGTACATGTAATGACGCATTAGCTTGTTTTAAATGCTCAGTTATCTGTAAGAAATATTTAGTGGTAGTCATAGTCGTGGTCAGTCATAGCTGAGAGTTGCGTCATAACATCTTACAGAGTTTCTAATACCTTAAGGAAAAGGTATTTCTGTGCTGGAAAGAGTTGCGCATTCGTACGAGGAACAACATGTGTGTTGTTAGTGGTGGTAGCTGTATTTCATCTGCTTTCTAAATAATTATTTTCCCTGGAGAACAACACTAGTGGCTTTGGACAAAGACATTTGATGAAATTATTTCTAAATCGGAACAGAACAATACAACTTGTGCTTTACAGTGAAAATTCTGGACATTAAATAAATTAAATTAAATAATCTTATCTGTACTGTAAATATACACACGGAGCGCACGCGAGACCCCATCCTTCCGCTAGATTCCGCTGTTATAATGAACATAATAAAATAATCACTGTAAGAATGACCTTTTTGGGGTCTCACTATCACAAATGGTGTTTGTGTATTAATGACGTTCAAATGTATGTCATTGACATTAAAACATGTGCGAAGTAGTTTTATGCCTTTTAAAATGTGGCATATATGTTCAATAAATATGCAATTCAAACCTTTCAAATATGTAATTATGCATTATTAGGCATTGTTTATTGTTAATATTTTATAATATGTATAGGCAGTCATTTGTCCTTATAACATGAACGTATACATCATAAAAATGATGTGTGTTTCCTATTTCACTGGTTTTGAAATTAGGTTAGGCGGGGATTCTTTTAAATTTTTTTAAAAATAAATATAATATATAAATCAATATTTCCAGCACTTCAAAGTACTGGGCAAAACCGGCTCAATTAGATGCACAAATCAATTTCGGCAATGTGATTTTGTTTTCTTAAATTTTGTATACCACTGGGGAAAAAGTCGAGGGTCGGCAAGGAGAAACGGGGACATTCAGCCTACTGGAAACGAACACATTTTTAATTATTTTTTTTATATTTGCCTAATCAAATATATGACTTGACTTCCTACAATTAAATCTTCACAGCACGCGTTAACGAATTGTTTACTCGCAATTCAAGAACAACAACTCTTGCGTATCTCTAAAGAGTTCGCATCCGCACTTTGAAACTGTTTATCGGTGTATTATGCAGAGATAGTCATTATTGGACTTGTACACGTATCATTAGGTATTTGTATATTTCTGATAGTTTACTATATCGAGAAGTTAACAATTAGGGATATGCATGCATGTATCAGTAGTCGTTGATAATATTGTTATTGTTATAGCATTATTATTATAGAACAAAGCATTTATGGAATATTTAGATGTGAGTGCGTGAGTTGACCTGATAATTTATTCGCCATTATTCCGATGAAAGGTCTGTGAGAATATGATTAATATTCCTGAGATTAGAGCGAGGAGACAAGATTATACGTCCCTTCTAATTTCACAGGAAGCTTTCCGGGTGGATGTAGAGTCGACACCCGAGGATCAGGGAGAGGGGAGACACGTGGAGAGCACGCGGGAGATCTATTGTGACGTAAGCAGTTTGTGGGGAGGCGCAGTGATGTTCAAATGTGTGTTGCAAGCTGTGCAGAACGCAAAACTTTCTCCCTTTTCACTACGCTTCACACATTTAAATTCGCCTATCCAAGCACTGTTGAACTTGCAAACATATTTCTTTTTTTTTCGAAGGCATATCTTCTATCGAATCCGTTAGCGGACGTTTCGACATGGCACCAGAATTTTTTAAATAACCCCGGAAGTAGTTGTAGGAATATATATCAATTTTTATGTCTTTGGTGATTCGCCGGAACGCACTACGTACTGTACAACAGCAAAGGCCGATGATATTCCTATTGTGATGTGTCTACTTCCACTACCATATTGCTCCATGTGAAAAAAAGTAGTTCAGAATATAAATCTCAATGGGGACAAATTACATCTGAGGTTTATTTCTCGAATTGACGGAAAAGGCAGAGAATATTCCGATTGTAATAACCTCATTGACGGATTACAGTAGTCGTGAACAGTGTATTGAATCTTGTTTTAGCTGGAAATACCTATGCTTGACAGTCTTTTTTTCCGGGAGATCTTGGCGGCAAATCAGTAGATCAAAAGATGTGGTCAAAAATAAAAAGACTCCCGGACAATTCGGGATACTTGGCATGTATGTAGATTGCAGATCTTTTTTTACAATACATCTAGTGATGGCAGTTGTCATGTTTTCATTTTGTACATTTTTGCCGGAATTGTTTTTGTGTAACTTTTCACCATGGACGAATCAACTGCTGATGTTGTCAACCCTGTTGTCCTGTGGGCTCGTACTTACAATGGTCGTTGCACCATGATAACGTACATCAGCACTGCACTTCTTACATACCACAACACAGTCTTCAATTTCCCCATAAGACACCTTTTGCTTTTTGTTCGGAATAATGTCAAAACACACTTTAAAAAACAAAAGATAAATTTATGAAAATTTAAGTTCAGGTCTATATGCCTGACAACTAAATTAAAAAAATTAGTCGACGTTGATAGTTTGGGAGGAAGCAGGAAGCAAGCTTGATGAATGTTTAATCTGAGTTAGTATGTATTTCGCCCGAAAACATCAGTTGAAATTGCTGATTGTTTAAATAGTTTGCCCTCTTTTTATTATTTGAAGCTAAATCATAGCAGATGTTGCATACTTTGTTGTATGTACATTCCAGGTATTAGATACAAAATAAATTATTTAACAGGGATTTAGAATCAACTTTTTTTTCTAGAAAAAAAACGATAACTGCACACAATTCAGGTGGAATTAGTGCCTACGATTTTTGTTTTGGAATCCGTAATTAATATTGATAAAAACGGATATCCAGCATAAAACTCCATGTCGCAAGAGACGATCATAACATCCTCTCCAAGAATAAAAAGAAATAAATATACAGTAGTCAACAAAATTAGAAAGATATTTGCAATTCTGTTTGCAGTATCAGTGAAGGAATATTATTCAATACTTTGTGTTACGTAGTACGAATCAAATTCTCGTATGTGTGATGCGAACCAGTTTACAATTTCGTGTCTGTATAGATCCAAATAATAAAAATTGGTATTTAATCCTATCTGTAAATGTATGATAACTTCATCTGTGTCATTAGCAACTCTCGCACATTGGGTCGTATAATTTAGCATCTTTGTTCTTGATTATAGTCTTACAGTATTGTAATAAATTTTGGTTATAGCGCCCCGTTTAAGGAATTCTGAGATTTGTGTGATTTTACTTGTTTGATTACTGGAATTCGGTGCGATGGAAATATTCCTTCGACCGAAATATTTAGCCAATTATTAGGAGCAAACGTCACCGAAAGAAAGTGTTAGTGAGTTTCCATGATGCCATGGTCAATTAGTAGTGAATTCAGACCCAAACCGCATGACTGTCCCTCTCATAATGTAGTCCCTAATAAAATCTAGTAGTGTACCTTGGTGTTGTGACTGCAGTGGCAGTATTTACGGTAGGAAACCGGTAAATTACACAATGAAATAAACAAGAAGGGACTCTGCAGATACCGTTTTTGTCGCCATGGTGGCAGATGTGATGTAGTTGTATTGGCGTAATGTGCCTTGGAACCATGGATTGACTGGCCTAAGGTGGCGAAGTTAAAACAGTTCACTGAGTTAGGGGATAGTTGTAGAGTTTCTACGGCGTGAACTGCTGACAGTACGGAAAGTTAATGAGGGGAAACTATGCAGACGTGCGGTTGATAGATATTTGGCAAGTTGGGAAATCTGTGGTTTTACATTGATTAGAGTAAAATTTATGTATAGAATGGACACGTCTGGCTTTCTAACGTACAACTGAAGTTGTATAGAAGTCTTTGGAAATTTGGGGTAAACATATGACTTCTAGCGGGAATCGCGCCAGGGTTTGACACCGCTCGGTCAAGCAAAGACCCCTGGCTTGTAACAAGAAAATTTCTGGTGGCAGCGATGGGATATTTGAATAGTTCTGTCATAGTGTTGTAAGTGATTTGGTTTTATTATGTTTAATGCAGACTATTCCTTCGCAGTTTGGAAAGAAAGACGTGTCCTATAAAATGTAAAAATAAATAAATAAATAAATAAATACATATTAATAATGTTAGAGTGCCTTTACAATTTTTTTTAGTTTGCTTTTGCGACATGAAGTCTGCGAAAGTAGATAGTTTCACTCGCTCTTGTGAAATATGCTTAATTTGAGTGCATATGTTCAGTCAAGACAGAATATTTTATCTCGGATCTGAAAACAGCAGCTACAGAAAAGGAAGTGGATAGTTGGGATGGCGCTGAGATGCGACACACACACACACACACAAAAAAATCGGTCAGTGAAAAGCGTGTGACATTTTAAATCGACCCGTAGATAGAGAGGCAAAAGGATCAATTTTGCAACAACTAAGTTCGAATGAACTGAAAATATCAGAATTATTGGCCATTAAATCTTTGGCATGCCAGATTTATGAATTTGGCTGTATAATTCTATACGAACAAAAGAAGAACCAGTAATAAAGAATGTGTGTTTGACAATGCCCCCCCCCCCCTCTTAGAATAGCATAAATTAGATACACACAGATTTGACCAAGATAATCGTTCATTTCACTCTATTTTAATTTTATTAAAATTTCATAAATTCGGTTTTGACAGAGCGGCTCCGCTCCCAGCAAGCTGAAAACTTCATACATTGGTCTGCGTAATTGTGAATAGCTACCATTGATAAACAAACCTTATTTGACAACAACAGTAATGACAACAATAACAACAACACATTTACATCTGTTTGCACCTGATTTGAGCAGCAATTGGTGGCAGTTTCTTACCAAGTACAGGCAAACAGGGAATACTGAAGGGGAATTAGTATAAATAATTCTAATGGCTACAGGCAGCGGTACACGTGCCTCTTTAATTGATACGCCTTTACCACAGTCTGTTCGTTGGCGACTCTTGTCGCCATTGTCGCCTATTGATGTGAGGCAGAGAAAACTCGTGGACGTAGACAGTGATGCCCAGTTCCTTGTGACCTCGACTCCGTGCGAGGCCGATAAATATGATGGCAATGCACGTACATTGGGTGCCAGGTCTGAGGATCTGAGGTTCGAAACTATAAAGGAGGTTCGGCCTGATAACGTGAGATTGGACAGTTACAATCGAAACACGTATCCAGTATCCAAGAGTGCAATTAGTTCGACTACTGATAGTCTGTTCGAGACGATAGATACCCTCATTACAGAGAAGTCTGAAACATTGGGCACAACCATGGACCATTTGTTAAGAGAAAGATCGGTCGGGAGCCGCAGTGAGATAAAAGATGGAAGAGAGACGCCAGGCTCTCAGGAGACGAAAGGAGTCGAGACTGGAAAAACAGAATGTAGGTCTTCTCTGGTTCTAACTCGAACTAAGGCAACAGTTAAAGCAGACACTTACGATGGTTCTCAACCTTTCCTCGACTATATGACACATTTCGAACACTGTGCAATGATAAATGATGGGAGCGAAATTGAAAAGGGATTGCGCTTGGCTGCGTGTTTAAGGAAAGATGCCCTACAAGTCTTGACAGATCTCCAGGTCCAGCCCGGTCAAGTCGAATTTGAAAAGTTGAAAGCTTCCTTGGAAGCTCGCTTTGCGCCTCGCAACCACGATGAGTACTACAAAGCACAGCTCCGAAGCTGCTTCAGGAGAAGAGGGGAAACGCTCCCTGAATTAGGCCAAACTATACAAAGACTGGTTTCGCTGGCATATATCCAGGTTGCCCACCTGATATTCGCGGTAGGCTTGCAAAAGATCATTTTTTAGGGGCGGTACAAGATGAAAATCTGAAACTTGAAATTTGGCGTCATCGCCCTAACAGTTTGCAAGAAGCCATCAGAGTAGGGGTCGAATGGTAGGCTTTTCTGCGTGCTGGTGTAAAGCAGAAGCCAGTAAGTCTGCTTACAGAGATTATGAAGAATCTGCAGACAGGTGTGATGAGAGTACAGATAAAACTGTGATTGAACAGCTTGAAGCAAAAGTAGAGAAACTAATGGAACAAAATAGGAAGTTGACTGAAGAACATCAGGAAAGATTAGATCGTTGGCACCAGTCGGAGTATAAGCAACGTGATTCAAAGCGATCAGGGGTACAATGTTGGAATTGTAATGGTTTGGGTCATTACCAAAGCGAATGCACCAGGCCTTTAAACAAAGATAACAAACAGTGGAGAAAAAGAGACCAAGAAAAGGGAGATTTTAAGAAGATAGGAAGTACAGAGAATCCCAAGCCTGTACGTTACCTAAACGAAGAACCGGGACTGTACACGCAATGTCTTGGTGATGGAGTGGAGCTCGCTTTGCTAGCCGACACAGACGTTGCTGTTTCTATTATCAGCAAGAGGCGGTATGAAGCACTTAGTCATCGAAAGCCAAAACTCTGCTCTGTGGATAGCCAACTAATCAGTGCCTCCCGTAACAAAATTGAAACTTATGGACAGGATGAATTTTTGATTGCTTGGAAAGGCGTCAGAAGACGACATGTTTTCGTCGTAGCTGACATTAGGCCCGATGGAATACTTGGGTTAGATTTTTTCCGTCTGCATAAGTGCGACATCAGTATTACACAGTGTACACTGCAAATGCAGAAACTAAAGCTCCCGTGCTACTTTGCGGGGTCTTTGGGATGTCATCGTGTCACCTTGGCCGAAAACATCAGAGTCCCGGCAGAAAGGGAAGTTATCAACCGAGGTTGGATGGCGAATATTGGTTGCGGGAAGCTAGCTACCCAGTCAGTGCTAGAGCCTCTGTCATTGTTTAGACATGAAACAAAAATCCTTGTCGCGCGAGCCGTCGTTAAGACGGTGGACGGAACAGTGCCAATACGGTTGCTAAATCCGACTAAAGAGGTGGTAAACTTGCAGGCTGGTGTTTGTTGTGCTGAAGCCAGTGCAGCCCTATCGACACAAACTGTCGACCGTTCCAGGCAGGATTCGAACAGCAGTTTACCGTTATATTTGTCTGAGTTATTTGATAGATAAAGCGGCCATTTGACTCCTGATCAAGCAGCCGCCCTAAGTAAACAGTTAAGTGAATTTCGCAGTGTTTGCTAAAGATGATGACGACTTGGGCAGAACAAACTTTATCAAGCACTCAGTCAAGACAGGAAATGCCGCTCCAATTCGAGTCCCACCCAGAAGATTACCGTTCCATCTCCGACATGAGATTGACATGCAAATGGACGACATGCTGAAGAAAGGGGTTATAGAACCGTCAGTAAGCCCATGGGCTGCTCCAGTGGTATTAGTGGCTCAAAAAGATGAAAAAAAAAGGTTTTGCGTAGACTATAGGGCGCTAAATGCAGTAACAGAAAAGAATGCGTACCCTCTTCCTAGAATTGATGATAGTCTCGATTCACTGTCTGGCATGAGCTGGTTTTCGACGTTAGATTTGATGTTGGGGTACTGGCAAGTAGAAATTGAGCAGGCTGATCGGCCTAAGATCGCGTTTGCAACGAGAAAGGGTCTCTATCAATTTAAAGTAATGTCGTTCGGTTTATGCAACGCACCAGGGACCTTTGAGCGACTACTGGAAGCCGTCCTAGCTGGGTTGCAATTTGAAGTGTGCCTGATGTATCTGGACGACGTGATAGTGTTCGGAAGCACGTTCGAGCAGTTGCGTGAAAGACAAACACGGGTCTTTACCTGCCTTCTAGGGGCCGGTTTAAAGTTGAAACCTAGCAAATGTACACTCTGTGCGCGAGAGGTTCGGTATCTTGGTCATACTATTTCAGCAGCAGGAGTTGCCACTGATCCTGAGAAAGTAGCTGTCGTTATAAAATGGCCCACTCCAAAATCAATTACCGCGGTGCGGAGGTTCCTTGGGTTTTGTAGTTATTATCATTCATTCTGCGTTATCCAGTATTGAGCATGGTGATTATCAATCATAGTTTGCTTATCGCCTTTCTGGTCAGATTCGATACTATAGTGTAGTTCCAGAAATGATCCGGGCAACAAAAGCTCATTATCCAGAAATAGTCTGAGCCACCTAGTGTTTCTAAAATAATACGTGGTTAGAGCAGGTTATGTCTGACTTTTCATTCAAAAATAAGGGATTCTTCTGCAAAATGTTTATTCTGTAACAGAAACGGGAGATGATAATGACAACTGTATTTATAGCTCAAACAAGAGAGTAGTCTAACTATGGTTTTCTAAGTTTTCTGAAAATACAAATTTAAATAACCATATGCATTATTTGTTCGAGGTGTTTGTTAAGTAAATTATCTTATGCATCTGCCAGGTCAGAAATATTTGTGCTATACAATGAACTCTTTTCAAGTCAGACTTATTTTGCATGGCCTTTGAGTTGTGTGTACATGCATTTCTCTAATTTTAATTTTTAGTGCAACCAATCAACACAAGCTTTTATTTAAATTCTTATTGCAGACTAGACATTTAACATTTGATTCAATAGTTAAAGTTTCCGATCTTCAATCAGTCATCGATCATTATACCACGCGAATCCATTTGATGTTTCAATTAATGCAAATTCGTCAACAGTAATTCTTAATCAAACACTTTAACATCTTAGGATAGAATTGATGATACACCTTATTACATACCCATTTAATCTTACATGTCTGATATGGAGTTCGATACAGATGTTAAATGTCTAGTTCCGTACCACACACCTGCAATTTCCATATAGCACAACCAGCCTGGAGCTACTTATACAACTTGAAATATTAAATAATAGTCCACTTATAAAATATCCTGAATAATGTATTGCTATTAAATTATTGAAACGTTACAACTAAACGTTGTAATTTTAAGAAATTAAGAACAGTCATATTTGATAAAAATGGCCACAGGGGATAAATGGGGAATATCATAAGTAGTCACAAGCAGTTTATTTGTATTTCACAGAAGCTAGGCAGAGAAATTCAAGTTAGTTGAGGTGGACAACAATATCTTGGACATATCAAAATGAGTTTTCAGGTGAAGCTGGTGAGCAAAGTGACAAATTGAGTGTGTGTGTGTGTGTGTGTGTGTGTGTGTGTGTGTGTGTGTGTGTGTGTTTTGCTATACTTACGAGGACCTGAGTTCGAATGCGCACCAACATCTCGAGGACTGGACTACATTGTGAGGACTTACACACCAGTCCTCGAAATAATTCGTCGGCAAATGGTTGAGAATGATCATATTAGATGAACTACGTGTTATTGTGAAAGTCCTCACAATGTCGGTAATGTCTGACAGAGTTACACTCCGTGTGTGTAGTTCACACAATTTGCGCCTTTCCGTGGGCTGTAGACTGGTGTGCAAACACTTAGCCAATCAGAAGGCGTGTGACTTCTGATTGTTTGTCATCCAATCAGAACATCGCTTCTGTGTAGTGTCACTGTAAATTTCGTATACCTAAAAGTACGACTCATAAAAATAATTACGAGTATTATTAGTGATTTTAAAAAAATATTTTTTAATAATGGTAAACTGGTGATGCCAGCAGAAAGTGCGCAATTGTAAGCAATTATACGGGTCCCTGTGATTCCACCAATGAGCTTGATGCACTGGGCCTCGGATCATTGCTTACATTTAACTATCAGTCATACACATAGTATAGTCCTACAACGTAAGACACAACACCCGGTATTTTTGTTCGGGGGGTGGGGTGATAAACAACATGTGATACGTCTGACATAGTAGGACTGACACATTGTATAAAATAATATTATGACTCTCACCATTAGAAAAAAAAGAAATACCTTAACACAACTTTATCAGAAAATAATTGTTTGCATAAAATATTCAGTCAAAAGCATTTTAAAAAGTATATATTGATAGCATTCCATGAATTCCAATTTGTTGCTTATTACTATGGTAATATCAGACAGGTCAGTGATCACCAGTCCGCTTTAGCCTTTTTCTTTAAAGTTTGCAACATATTTAAATGCCATGTACGGTGTTGACCTTAATTTCTTTCTTTGATATAAAAGTGATCAATAACTACTTCCTGTGATGGTATGTAAGTTGACAAACTCTAAAAGTGTATTATTGTGTTTAAATAGTATAACGATATGCAGATATTCTTGTATTTATAGTGCTCATGAAGTAGATAATGAGGCTGCCACATGTCAGGGTCACATGGTGGAAGAGGATGTAGAGATAGAGCATCCAGCTCTCTCCCATCAGATCCACCAGGGGAAAGATCCAGTTGAGCAGTTAGGTACACCCTGTTAGGGCCACCAGGAGGAAGAACCTGATGTTGAGAATCATCAGGTGGAAGAGGTCAATCAGTTACCACCATATGCTCTGAACCACCATGCAGATGAGACTGAGCAGCAAGCACCCTCTTGTTGGAGCCGCCAGGAGCATAAAGCAGTTCAGCAGTTTTCTATCCCCAGTCAGGGTGACCTGGAGGAAGAAGTTGAACATCCAGCTTTC